>VCJN01001151.1:0-256132 GCA_006384855.1 Tetraselmis striata | reverse complement strand
AGAACAATGCCGGTATGTATGCACCGCGTCGGGGTCAGACCGCTGCACCGTATCGAGAGTCCAAGTACCGCGCCGCACCAAATTAATACGTGCGGTGGCACTTGCCCAGCTCAATCGCCACGCGGAAGGACAAATGGAATGTATCTGCGCCATACTCTTGCTTATGTTTGTTTTTACTGGGCTTTTGTGGCAGCACATGTCATTGGCGGATTGTTATCTGGAAATGCAGCAACCCGCCCCACGTTCGCCCCCATACCATTCATTCCACGGCATTGCAACCTGTATTGGTGATACAACCAGGATAGCATGCCAGCCAGACCCCCGGTGGGACATTGCCTGCACTGATGCTTTGGTGTGTTGTGTGGGGGGGGGGGGGGGGGGATATCCTGAGCAGCATGCCGCTGCACAGTAGTCTCATGCGGATTTACAGGTGATTGCGTCACGTTGGAGGTGGGTGGCTTGGGAGCCGCGCGCAGCATCACGGCACGAAGCTTAGCTGCCCACACGGCGCAACGGCAGGGGGAGGGAGGGCATGATATGTATTATGCTGTCTGTATAGTACTTTAGTTGGGCACCCGGCACAGTCAGGGTGAGTGCGGGGTGCTATCCATGACGTTGCTACAGGTACAATGCAGGGGGGCATTACTACGGCCACGCTGGTCTTGGAAGTGGTTGGGCTCCACAGGCTGGCGCTCTGCATCACGTTCCCGCTCGGTGGGAAAAAGAAAGGGATCCCCAGTCATCCGCACTCCAGTGCTCGGCAGCTTAGGCCGCGGTGCCGGTCCCAACCATGCCCGAGTGCACAGAGCTGTCCAATCCTTCCTTGCCAAGCTTCTCGTCATCAATGTACTTCTCCGAGTCGCCAGGGTGCACCTCTACGTGCGGCGGCACAGGGGTCATCCAGGAGGATGGCAGGCAGCTGAAGACGTTCTTGCAGCTAGTGAAGCGCTCAATGCTCCACACCGTGAAGAAGCACAGCAGGGAGAAGACCGGGGATAGCAGCGAGTCCAGGCCGGTCCAGTCCTCGAAGCGTTCCTGCTTGCAGGTGGCAGGGTCCCACTTGTCTGCGGCGGGCACGTCAAACCAGCCAGGGTACAGGTCGCTGGATACTGGCCCGTAGTTGAGGAACTCCGGGCCGGGGTAGGGTGCCAGGAGGAAGCCATCCTTGGGCAGCGTAAACTCCAGGATGATGCGCATGAGCGAGCCGCCTACAACTGCAGCAAGCGCCGCGTTGGGCGACGGCTCCTTCATATAGAACATCGCGAAGAGCGGCACGACGGTGCCGGCCAGCATGATGTCAAAGGCGACCACGAGCAGGTAGCCGGTCGCCCCCGCAGCGTTACCGCTCTTGAAGAAGGCGGCCACCAGGCACGCGATGAGCGTGAAGGGGACGGCGGCGAAGCGCGCCACCTGCAGCAGGTGCTTCTCGCTGAACTTGACAGGCAGGCGGCGCGCGAGGTTGTGTGCGCCTACGGTGCCCAGAGCTAGGATAGCACCGTCCGAGGTCGACATGCTGGCCGCCACGATCGCCACCAAGCACCAGCCGCCGATGAAGGCCGGCGCCTCATGTGTCAGCAGCTTGATCACAGCATTGGGATCTGGCAGCCACATCCCACACTGAGGTAGATCCAGGATGGCGGAGCAGGTGTCCGTCTCAAACTGCGCGTATTGCGAGTCGGGGCCTGCAGATGCCAGGTTTGGGGGAGGGGGTAATGGGCAGTGTGAGCACCCGTGCGCCATCCTGTTCACAAGCCTCTGTCTTGCTGGTAGCTGCGTCACGCTGGGGCATGTGGACTGCCATGAATGCAGAGACTATGAGGATGGGCACTAACTGATGGATGCAATGCGGCCATCGAGCCAACCATGGGAAGCAGAGAGTAGCACATGAAGAGAAAGGGGGGTAAAAAGGGGCGCACCGTAGAAGTAGCGGGTGATGGCCCCCATGTACGAGAAGGGCACGCCGATGAGGAGGGTGAGGCAGCCAGCAATGATGTTAGAGATGGTTGCCACCTTGGGCGTCTTGGCTGCAAGGTTGCGCGCCTGGAAGTCCAATGCAGCAAGATTGCCGAACGAGAGCGCAAAGATGACAGCCCAATTGAACAGAATGGCGTTGGGGAAGGGGGTTAGCGAGTATGGGTCGGACATCTGGTTGTAGAAGATAGGCTGGTCGCCGATGGGGTATGCGCCATTGTCGGCCGTGCAGTTGTCGGCGGTGGGGCACCACTTCTGCTGGTTGTAGCAGCAGGCGGAGGGGTCGAACTCGCATGGCACACCCTCGTACATGTCGCACACTCCGCCGTCGCCGATATTGTCGGGGTACATCATCAGGCCAGCGGTCGCGCTGGCGTTGTCGGGCTTGGGCATTCCGATGGACGGCGGCGGCGCCTGCTCGGGCGACTTGGTCATAAACCAGATAACGGTCACCAGGGCACCGGTGATGCCGGTGATGGACTGCACCACGTCGCTGTACGCAACGCTAAACAGCCCGCCGCACATGGTGTACACGAGCATGATGGCGCCAGAGATGAAGACGGACGGAATGAGGCCCAGGTCGTAGATGTAGCCGAGGATGGTAGACATCCCGACGAGGTTGCCGGCGAGGAGCGCGACGAAGGACGCACAGCTGATCAGCGACACCAGCACCTCTACCAGCGCGCCATACTTCTGGCCGTAAATCTCGGGGAGAGTTAGGGCGTGCGAGTTGTTGATGTGGCGCGCCAGGAAGACGGCGTTCAAAAATAGCGACATCGCCAGGCCAATCTACGCAGCGACAGGGTCGGGCCGCGCGGGGAGTTCAGGCGACTGGTTTAAGTAGCATTACGTAGTCGCTTAGGTAGTTGCTCTGCCCCCTCGGGGGGGGGGGGGGGGGGGGGGGGGGGGTTGTTGCGGGCCGCCCTGGGGCGGCAGGACGGGGCTGGGCAGGGTCGAGGGGGTGATGATAAGGGAGGATGATGCAGGTGGGGCGGCCCCTCACCGGCAGCGCAGCGCCGTCGTAGAATTGGAATTTATAGCTGAGGTCGGCGTTGCCGAGCAGCGCATTTGAGTCCAGCGACTGGCTGGCCAGCGTCAGGCTGCACACGAACATAGGCAGCGTGCGGCCCGCCACGAAGAAGTTGGACGAGTCACCGCGCACAAGGAAATAGCAGCCGAATCCGATGGCGCAAAAGAATCCTGCGGGTCGCGACAGGGCCAGGCGATTAGGAGCAAGCGGGTGTGGCGGTGGGAGAGGCTAGCTAGAGGCGTGCTCCGACGTGGCAGAGCACGTGCGTGCCAACTTTTTGGAGCAGCCGCGGGAACAGAAAGCGAAGCAGCGGGGCAGCGGCGCACCGATGGCCACGCCGACCGCGATGCCGAAACCCTTGGTCGGGGGGTCTTGCTCTGCAGGGCATGGAATTCCGCAGACGTCGCTCTGGCAGCAGGATCCGGGCTGCGGGATGGGCCCACCGACGACTTCGGTCTCGAAAAAAGAGTTGATGGTATTGTCGGCGATGCACTGGGCGCTCGCCCGCAGCGGGACGGCAACGGCAATCACCGCCAGCGCCAGCGCAAAGCCGGTGGACCGGATACAGCGTGGTGCGGCCATGGAAATCCACCTACGTCACACACAGGAATGATGTGACGGCTGGCGGACGAGGACGGGTCGCCTCCCACGTCGGGACGTGAGACCGTCAGAATTTGCTAGGGCAGGTGGGTGTGGCGGCGTCGTTCATCAGCAGCACGTGGATACGATATTTGCTGCTACTGTTATACGCCAAGAGCTATAGCAGAATCTGGAGGTGGCGCGTATAATCCTTATATACATCTGGAGATACACCCACCGGGCGACCGTACGAGTGCCCCGTCCCGCACCGGTACCAGGCGGTTCCGGTGCGGGATAAATTTACAGCGCAAATATAGCATGGGGTAACATTAACCCTTAGTGTTATGGAGACACTGGTAATATAAAGATCCGTCTTGGGGATATATCCGCGCCTATCTATCTGCCCTGTCGCTGATCATATGTATCAGTCGTCAAAAATGTATGCCTATCAACCGTCAAGCGTCGCACCTGGTAATCCTTACCACGTCGTCGCGCCCTGATGCTGCATAATTAGCGACTACATTATGAGCTAGCGCTGCAGGAGGGGATATGATGATATATGATGCTGCATAATCGCCTAATCGCATAATCGCCTGCTGTCGTCGGACCATCGTCGTCGTCGTCGTCCACCGCTCCGTACCAGTACGAGCTGAGCAGTACGAGCTCGTACGAGCGTGGCGACTATGCGGCGGCCCTGCGCCTGGAATCCGCCTTACTATCTATCCGCGGGAATCCTTACTACCAGCACTGGTATGAGTTACAAAAAGGGCAGTAGTGATACATCTACCTACTGCTTGAAGATTAGAGCTCTTATTACTAACAGATCAACACAGCATCCCGCACGACGCGGGATTGATGAGGTAAAGTACTGGTATCAGTACAGGTACCTTCTGGAACTCATCATCCTACGGTACAGTAGCAGCAGGGGTCAGGTAGCAGGGCGGACTGTCCTGCCCTGCTGGGGCGGGAAAAGGATCATTAATTATTTAACGAGGATTAATAATCGCTCAGGCATTGAACGCCTGAACGGTCACTACGATTAGTCGCTATGACGTCACGCGGTCAGTCTGAACTCTATGCCTCGATGCTGAGCAGAGGGGTAGCATCCGAACTCGCTCGTACCTGCGCAGTGTAAGGATTATACGGACTAGATACTAATTACATGAGCTAGCAGCAGAAGGCGATATCGGAAATCACCAAAGAAAGTCACTAGATACCGACCTTACCGATATACTCTTAGACTACCCCTGACTACTCCTGCCTGGTACCCTACGTGTATCCCACCCGGAAGTGCTGCTTTTATTTCCGGGAGTGGATTTTTTAGCGACTATTTTCGGTGCAAGGCAAGTAAGAATTGTGTGTGTTTTAGGTGCAATGTGTCGCTCAAAACAGAGGGGGGGGGAGGGATTTTGTAGCTGGGCAAAGTTTGGGTGCTAGTACTTTCCGCTTTGCTTACCGGCTCCAACTAACCGCCGTACCGTACGGTACGCACTACCGCACAACCCTCGCCAACACCGCCGCCGCCGCGCTAGGCCGGCATGTTGCTGTTGCCCCGAGCGCAAATACCTATCAGTCCACAACCACGCCTACCTCACGTCGCCAGCCTTCGGCTTGGGTAGTTGACACCATGTCGGTATCCACCAGGCACAATGTGAAGGGGGAGGTGAAGTGGGACGGCAGAGAGTTTTCGGGTTTTCCGTTAAGCCCATGATCCACCCCCTAGAGCAGGATTGGCTAGAAGCCCGTACCGTGCGCAGCAAGCTGTAGAGTATGTAGAGAACGACATGGACCCTGGTCTATCCTTTGAGCTCGTTGAACACATTGTAGTGGTCGTCGTGGAGTATGAGCTGTTCAGCTTGCCATCCTCTGGCAATAAGAGGCGGCATGTGACCGGCGAGTCCGGTGGCAGCCGCATGCTCCAAGACAACCTAACTTGTGGGATGCGATGGAAGAGGTGCCCAGTCGGTCCCACTTCGAGTTAGCCTGGTGGGCACACGCCAAAGGGGGGAGGGGCAGCGATAGAACACTGCTGCTGTAGAATCGTGTGTTTTGTGCTCTCAATGATGTCCTCATGCCTTGATATGCACACCTACGTGTGTCGCAACTGCCCCCTACACAATATATGGACAATTGCAGCACCTTTCCAATGGACATTGATGTTGATAGTGCTTTACACAGTACATCAGCCAGCTACAAAACTTATGGAGGGGCGGGTCAGATTAGAGGGAGGGGGGGGGGGGGGGGGGGGGGCACCTAAAACACACTAACAATTCTTACTGGCCTAATATGTAATGGTCGATATGTAATGGTCGATAACGCATGCAATACGGCGGCTACCACCACCTATTTTAGGGCGGCAGTCGGTCAGTCGGCAACGTGGCCCTATATATAGCGATATGGCAACTATCTATACAGCCCCATATTGGCGACTAAATGGGTGCCAGTACCGGTACCGGTACCCATTTCTTCGCTACGGGGGTATGACGGGAAGGGTCCGGAGGATGCAGGGTTGAGGTTGGAAGCGAACAGGAGGTGCTGGAATCAGGGTGGAACGTGATTACTCATATTGTACCGCCGGGTTCTCTTATAATGGAGACGGGGATGCAATAAGTGCACGGTTGTTCTATTGAGTTGCTGGTCAGTTGATAGGTTAAGTTAGTTCGGTAAATTGAGTTATCTAGTTGGTTGGCTAATTTGTGTGCTGATGGTGGTTGTTGGCTCCTTGTTTGTTGGTTCAGGAAGTTCAGTAAGTTGGGTTGGTGTTGTTTTATTGTCTGCAATTGTCTAGGAATCGTGTGAATGATAGGCAACGCCTACTAATCATGATCACCAACCTTGCATGTGCAATTGTGCATAGGTTTCAATTTCTTTCCGGAAGGCTGATGCCGGTTTTGTTAAAACAATTCCCATTCCAGTTATGAACATATCATGGCGATAAGGGCAGTCAAGATCATGACCCGTACCTATAGGGTGTCCCCTATCCAGGGGCGGATACAACTGGTTGGTGAGCGCACGATCGAAATCACCGTTGGGCGGCCCCATGCCATGCCGAGCAGGCGGCCTAACCCTCGTCGCCGTTCGCCTCCAACACCGAGTACACCAACACCATCACAAAGCTCTAGCTCAGCTTCCGGTGATGTTTGTGGCTATGATACCGATGTGTCATAACGACTTGCTGAACCATAACCTTATATAAGCTACCTGAGAAGGCCAAACATTCCAACCCTAACATGGTAGAACCGACTGAACAATACCAAGATGTTGATAGCAACGACCATGGATCTGACCCGCCGACCTTGCAACTACATACTCCATCGACCACTCAATTTAGCACCCCGCCTTATGTTAAGCTGCCATGAGGTTTTCGAGTTGATGATGAACATCCATACTACTTCGACCAGCTCCGAAAGGTTCAAAACAGGAATTAAGTTACGTCTCGGTTTTGGTGCCGACATATATCGGCTTTACGACGAGTATATATACTATTGCATGTTTCTTGGAATCTTGCTCGCAAGAACTCTTGCTATGTGCCCAAGCATGTTTTGCCCAACTACCACGATCGAGATGTCGCCATACGTGTAAGAATCTGCGAATTGCCGTTATCTGCACCCCAACTACCGATGCTCCCGGTCATGCGAATGACCGGTGCCATCCTTGACCCTTATTCTTGGCAATAACCCTACCAAAAAACCGTCATCTTTTCTCGCGGTTTGCCGTCGACACTTAAAAAAGATCGCCAAAGCATGGCAACAATATGTCGGATGCCCACACCGGATACTTTGCACCGGCGGCGGAGGATTTAGACGAGTTCTTGGTCGGTGTGAAGCAGGTCGGAAAAGCAAGAAACCGAGTTTAGGCTCCCACCGGCCGTAATTGCGAAACAACAGTTGGGTATCCGGTTTTCAAGGATCGTGACGGCTGCCGTTGGCCGTTGGTTGCTCCTCCGCAGTGCTTTGGCCGGAGTACACGATGTGATGCGGGTGTCGGCTGCGGCTTGCTTTGCAATAGAACTCGCGACAAATAGACGTGCATGCTCGGTTGCGACCTTTTGCAGAATGTAATATACAAAGAGATCAGTAAGACAAATTACGCGAGTCGGCGCGCGTGTATACTGTACATATTCGTGCTGTTTTATGGGTTTGTACGTTGCCATCTAGTGCCTCGTCCGGATATGTTGTATGGCAGCATATATACAACAGGAGCAGACAACACGGGTCGCGTCAGCATCATTAACGTACTAATTTATAGTACATGCTACTAATGCTTTATTATTATCTCTCGTGCCGCGCTCCGAAGAGTCGCGTCGCCCTCTAAGATGGTGTAGCTCCCTGAACCAGCACCATATATACCACCGCCGGTAGTTCCGGCCAGGCGGGCAATGCCGAGGAGCAACCAACAGCCGGCAGCCCACCGGGGAAGGAAGTCTTGTAGTGTCGGGCTTGGTAACGGGGAGGGATGACTGGTTGCGGCCTAGTCGTGCGGCGGTGGACCCCTTGCGCCGCGAGCTCATGGGCGCGGTCATGTGGCGGTGGCGGTTCCAACACGCGACGCCCTTGCCCCTCTTGCTCGGGATGCACAGAGGTATCTCACACTCCGGGCATGCAAATGCACGACGTCCAGCCCACCTTGTCGTCGCGTCAACACGGCGCATAGTGCACCAGGCCGACTTGGTGGCGGCGTCGTTGCCGGGGCGATTGCCGACGGATGTGCATGATTCTATGTGGCAAGGGGGGCGGTAGATGCCGTCGTCCCACTTGATGCGGAATGTGTTGTTTGCGACAGACTCCATGATTTCACCAAACTGCATGGCCCTATTGTCTATTTGACTATAGATTGGGTCATCGGTAACCCGCACTAAAAGCTTTTGTACTCGTCCCGGCAACCCAAGCAAAGACCAATATATTGAGAATTCCTTCAGGTGTGTTGCCTATCCCCACGTAAACTATTCCGTGTGTGATGTGGAAGTTCAACCTGTCTTATTCAAATACACCTAGCACGGCCCAAAGTTAGATTGCTTTGGCACTTTTCAGGCTCAAATTTTGTGCATTTTGGGGTGTGGTAGGGCGCATCCACTCGCATTGCCTTAATGGAAGCTTTGTATGTTGCAACCATCATGGCAAGCTAACAACTTGGGCGTGCGCGGCAAGTTTCTCACCGTGGGACATCTTATCTCCATGTACGGACGCTGCGGTAACTCGATAGGGTCATATTTGGTGAGTCTCGGAGTAGTTCGGAGACCGCTTTCTTGTTCGAAATGAGATTTTCGAGGCAGTTAAGTCCGAACTGAATTCGGGGGGAGGGGGGGGGGGGGGGGGGGGGGGGGGGGGTTAGTTCGGTTTCGGCCCGAACTCCCGAACCATCCCGAAGTGAACTGAGTTCGGCACAACCATGATGGGGTGCATGACCGGGTAGTACATATGGGTACGCCAATTGGTACTGGTACTGGTACGACTGATTCGGTTGACGCAAGCTTTCGTCGGTGTATATTAATTACATGAGCTAGCAGCAGAAGGCGATATCAGAAATCACAAAAAGGGGCAATCAGAAAGGTCCTCTACAGCGACTGCGGGGTGGAAGCAGTAACATGAGAACACGTCGGTGTATATCATATCAAGTGCTATCTGGGGTTAAGTGCCGGGGCGGCGGCTTCGGCCGATGGCTCGGGGCGCGAACTTCATCTTTATTTCGCGTACGCTATGGTACCGCATCGATAGGTCGTCTGATTTTAATACGGGTTTAAGTGTGATGCATAGGTATCAGTAAAAAAACATAGATTGCTGTGTTCTTCGCGCCCCCTCGTGACCTATATCGTCACTTGCGCGTTCCATGTACCTGTAGCGAGTTTTTTTTGGTGATTTCCGATATCGCCTTCTGCTGCTAGCTCATGTAATTATTATGTACTTGTAGCGAGTTCCAGGTACTTGTAGGTGTAAGGATACTGCGCAAAACGCACCAGGCACTGGGTACCCCACATGGGGATTTGTGTGGTACATATCCTTACACTCCACCCCCCCCATAGGATGGAGGACCTCCTCCAGCAACGTTTCGGCCTGGATTCGGTGGCGATCCGCGGATCGCGGGTCGTCCAACATTGCGGGATATCATATCATATTTTATGGTTCTCCGCGGGATCGAACCCGGATCCGCGTGCGTAGAAGCACCAACTGTAAGGATACTGCGCAAAACGCACCAGGCACTGGGTACCCACATGGGGATTTGTGTGGTACATATCCTTACAGTAGGTCGTACAGGTACTCGTACTTCTACCGGTAGCGTACCGGTTGCTCGCCTTCTCTTTAAGGCCTGTATGACACGGGACGTGCTCTACCGGTAGACCGCTCTACCGCCGTAATTTATACACGCACAGCGCGCCACGTCGCAAAAAGTGCAATTCGGCCGTAGAGCGGTCACCCCTAGAGCGGTAGACCGGTCTAGCATTTCGGCGGTAGGGTGGCATCGGTAGCTACCGATGCCACCCCCCACTCTAACGCTCTACCGCTCTACCGCTCTATTTTGAACGCGGCACTCTTATCGCTGGCGAATCCACCTTCATCGCGCTACCCCTCGCCTGCCGCTCCCTGTAGTCCCACCGGAACTTCGCGCGGGCGGTACACAGATTCCACGCCTCACGGCCATGGCTGCGCGCCCGGAATCGCCCCGCAAGGCGCCACGGGCGGCCGGTCAAGCGGCCAGTCAAGGTGTGGATCCTTTCGGGCGCCATGGGCGCCGGGCGCCATGCCGTTGTCCCAGCGGCACGTCTCGCCATCCGGTGCGCCCGGCGGGGCGCTGCCTCCTAGCGTGTCTCGACCGGAAGGGCATCGCCCCGCTGGCCTCGCTGACCCGTCTCCATCCGGATTTCATGTCGCGGCGGACAGCGGTCAACCGACTTGAGCCCGGGAGACCGAGCAACAAGTGCGGTTGGTCCTGCGATGCTCGGTAAGGCGGTAGCGCCTAGTTTGACCGGTAGAGCTGTTCCCGTGTCATACCGTTCTGAGGGCTCAAAAAAGAACTGAAAAAGTGAAAATACTACATGGTGATTGGCTAGTCGCCATTTGCTTTTTGCGACGTGGCGCGCTGTGCGTGTAGAAATTACGGCTGTAGAGCGGTCTACCGGTAGAGCACGTCCCGTATCATATAGGCCTAAAAATTCACACGCCCCATTACCGCCGGACCGCCGCGGTCCACCGGTAGCCGCGACTGTCGTACCGTATATAATTTGCTTGCAGCATGCACGAGTAATAGTGCACCACGACGAATCATCGTACCTGTATACCATTCTTACGGGTACTCTCTGCAGGTACACCATTCATACGGTCTGCTCTTGATATGGGATGAGCCACATGGGTCCCACGTGCCTCATAAATGAGACCCATGTGACATAGAGGGGTCAAAGAATTGCAGGGCTCACGAATCAGTACTAATGAAGTCGCTATCAGATGAGTATACAACCGGTACGACATCTAAAATTATTTGCTGATGATGCCGTTCAATACCGAACGTAGCACTGGTACCAGCCGCCTAAACTGGGGAACTGCCCTTTTTGTAATTCACACCAGCCGCCTAAACTGAACTCTGGGGCAGGCTGCAACCGCAGGGCCGCCTGCCTATGTTCAACCACCTGGCTACGTGGGTTACTTGACGGGGAAAAAATACGGCGCACTAATAGAATGGTGTCGTATATTGGCGCTATTGATCGCGCGCGCAAATGATGCGTTTGTCACGGGGTGGGCGAATGTAGCCAAGCAGAGAAAACACTAATTTGAAGTCTTACGCGCTCAGCCGGCCAGCAATGTAAATCCCCCGGCGCCCGCCCCCGAGGTTCTACCTGTCCAGCCCGCTTCTTTATGGCTAGGGGCACATCTTGCGACTGTCGGGGGCCCGTTGCTGCCTGCGGAGGACGCGCTTGAGTGGCGCCGAAGCCCGCTCGGCGCTACGATAAACCGAAGATCCACTCGTTGCCGGTCACTGTCTCGGGAAAAAAACTGCTTTTCATGCCCCCCCCCCCCCCCCCCCCCCCCCCATGTCAAACAACATGCCCCCCTATGGTTGCGGACGTCCATGAGAAGCTATGTGGCGTAGGTTAGGCTGGAAAGTTGATGGCTGAGGCCCAAGGGGCACCCCTTGTTCCTGCCACCGCACCCGCTCCTCATGTAGTCCTACTTTTGATAGTGATAAGAATACATGCGTCAGCGAACCATCGGCCGGGAGGACTACTAGCTGTCGCACCGGCGATGATCGGGCGGTCATGATTGGTGGCGATGTGGGCGATGGGCTCCGGGGCGGGGCTTGTCCGGTGGCAGGGGGTTGTTATCGGCCGATGGCTCGGTAGCAGCAAGCTTGCGCTGGGGCCGTAAGTGAGAGTTGCTCCGAGGGCTGCGGTTGTAGCCGTCGTGGCCCGAGCCGCGTTCACGGCCACTGTTGGGGTCGCGGCCGCGACCCCGCCGGCCACAACGGCCTATACGGACCCGGGGGCGGCGGTCCGCCGGAGCGGAATGGCGGTCAGAGGGCTGCGCCTTTTGGGGCACGCGGCCGAGATCGACAGCTGCCTAACCCGAGAGTTGTTCCATTATTGCTGTGCGGATGGAGTGAGCACTACATGTCTTGGGTTTTGTTAGCGGCACATGTGTTCATGGGGCGAGTAAGCGACATGATAGATGCTTCCGCCCATGTAGGCATCGAGGGAGATGTGAAGAAAGCGACGGAAGGGCCGCGCCGCGGCGCTGGTGCCGCGAACGCTTGGTAGTCATACACGAACCGGTGCTTCTAATGTAGTACAGAATAATCCCGTCGGAGGTGGGGGCCTTACCGCGTTAGTAATCCCCGTAATACCAATCAGCGGCAATCGCTCGTCCTTGCGACTACCCTTAGTTATCCGGAAAACAATACAGCTACCGATCACATGAGGGAATAAGGGGGCGAGGCTTCGAAACGAAAGAGGTCGGCCGAAAGCTTGAGTTGTAATCCTACTATATGTGTTATGCCTTACTGCCTATGGTTGGAGATAGCATGCATGCATGGAGAACAACCCCGTCTGAGCGGTGCAGAGCCGCATGCTAGAATGTGGTAACCAAACTCAATATTAATTTCATGTTCTCCTTGCATGCTCCATGTGTTGTATTGGAAAGAATAACTTTGTGACTCTAGCAATTGATATCCCGACGCAGGTGCCTTTGCAAGTTAGCCTACGGAATTGCGGAGACTGGGAGTCTTCCGATATGTTTGCGCAACTCGTCAGTCATGACACACACTACGGTACAGCCGTACATGGTACAATGTTGAGTCAAAACGGTCCATTTCCTGGACTCAAAAATGTGCCCCCACGTGATCGCTTAGGCTGGGATATGTACCCATTTTCAGGTGCAATGCAATACTTTACGAGAGTACTAAAATGGCAAATTTGCGTGTCCTCTTCGCGCCCTCAGTCGCATAAAGTACTATCCGCCCCACCTGGGAAGATTGCGGACGCGATCACGCGAGGGCGTGGCGACTGGCGTAAGCCCGGAGAAAGAGCCTCACTCGCGCAGAGAAGACGCCCCGGGCCTACGAGTCTATCGCAAACCTCAGAGATTGTGTTCGTCGCACGATATGCTACCTCTGAACCCTGCTCACAGCGACGCGGCGTTGGGGCGAGATGTCGGCGCAGGCGGCGGTGCGGGCTTCGCGTCCCGAGATGAGGGCTCCTTAGGCGGAGATGCGGGTCGGGGAGGCGGAGATGCGGCACCGCCACGTGAAGATGTGGCCCTACGACTCCCACCAGCGGCACCCGAAAGCGCCTGACGGCTTGATGTGGCTTCGCGTTTCGGCTTAGGCGCCTGGAAGGGGTCGTCGTCCTCCAACACTATCGCCATCTTGAAGGAGGACTCGGCCCGCGCTTCTTGGAATGCTTCTTGCGCAGCTTAATGGGCGACAAGCTGCTCTTGCCTCCATAGGCGGACATGAGGGTCGGGGAGGCGGAGATGCGGCACCGCCACGGGAAGATGTGGCCCTGCGACTCCCACCAGCGGCACCCGAAGCCGCCTGACGGCTTGACGTGGCTTCGCGTTTCGGCTTAGGCGCCTGGAAGGGGTCGTCGTCCTCCAACACTATCGCCATCTTGAAGGAGGACTCGGCCCGCGCTTCTTGGAATGCTTCTTACGCAGCTTAATGGGCGACAAGCTGCTCTTGCCTCCCGTGCTCAACGCACCGTGCGGGCGCTTCGTCGCACTCGCAGGTTGAGGCTCACTCGGCGGCTTGGCAGTCTCCGATGGACCAAGCCCGCTCGGGAGAGGGGCGGAGCTGCTCGAAGCTCTATCAAGAGACATGCTGCAGCGCCGTTTTGGGAGCCATCTCCGCCGGACCCCGGTGGCGGTGGTTGAGATGCGGGCTTGGAGGACCCGCCAGCCTGACGAGGCGCCGCTACGACCTGGTAGTAGCGGTCGTCGACCAAGACGGTGTGGGATAAAGAGCCGACTCGGCAACCTTTCAGCATAAGGATTTATATGACAAAAGGGGGATTTAATTGCCCGTATGCTTTACAATACTATACAGATTGCATGGCAGTAGGGCTAATACCTTATATTTGCTGGCGGCACGCCGCAGGTTGCTGCCTTTAGGCATGCTTTAATTGCCTAGATGGCTTTAAACCATTTCGTATGCGGGGCTGCATTGCATGAAAGGGATATGAACACGCACCGGCTTGACGATACTATGCAGTTTGCAAGGCAGTTCCACTACTACCTTATGTTCACTGGCGGCACGCTGCAGATTTCAGCAGCGCTGCACCGCAGATGCTGCCTTTAGGCATGCTTTAAGTTCCTAGATGGCTGCAAACCATTATTTATTATGCGGGGTTGCATCGCATGAAAGGGATATGAACACGCACCGGCTTGACTATAGATACTGTGCAGATTGCATGGCAGTAGGGCTAATACCTTATGTTTGCAAGCGGCACGCCGAAGATTGCTGCAGCGCTGCACCGCAGATGCTGCCTTCGGGCATGCTTAAATTGTCTAGATGGCTGCAAACCATTATTCATTATGCGGGGTTGCATGGCATAGAAGGGATGTGAACACGCACCGGCTTGACAATACTATACAGATTGCAAGGCAGTTCCACTAATACCTTATATTTGCTGGCGGCACACCGCAAATTGCTGCATCGCTGCAGCCCAGATGCTGCCTTAAGGCATGCTTTAATATTGCCTAGATGGCTGCAAACCATTTAGTAGTATGCGGGGTTGCATGAATCACCAACATGCCCCAGCCGCCGCGCGTTTGCGCCGCGCTGTGCCGGCCGCCGCGCGTTGGCGCCGCGCTGCGCCGGCCGCCGCGCGTTGGCGCCCCGCTGCGCCGGCCGCCGCGCGTTGGCGCCCCGCAGCCTCGGCCGCCGCGCGTTGGCGCCCCGCGGCAGCGGCCGTGCTAGCAAAGGCTGTGTTAATCGACGGACAGGAGTCGATTCAACTCTTGTCTGCGGTCGAAAATGATGTGTTATAATCGTTGATTATGAGTAATGAGGTATTGCCGAGGGAGCTATGGCAGCGAAGTTCAAGCTGCATGAATCCCTTGTCGCGGACCATACACATGAACCCACGTTGCTTGCCGAGGTGCTCCGAGAGATGCGCCCTTAAAGTCGCCGAATCTCTTCCGACAACCAACCACAAGGCGGGTCCGTTGTTGTCGGGGATTCTTGGGTGCTTTGACGCGATGATAAGTACACGACCCGCTGTCAACAAACTGTCGAGGTAGTCCGTTCGCGGGAGGGGCCCTTGCGTCGAATAGGTGCTGCTCGGAACCTGCACGCGATAGATTTTCGCCTTGGAGGCCGCTAGCAGCTATAGGAGCAAATTCAGGTGAGTGAACCAAGGAGACGACATGACAACGACAAAGGGCTCCTTGCCCAGGGCAGCGTTACAAGAGCTAGGGGAGACAGTAAACACGGGTTTGTACGCGAGAGATGCGGGCGTTCATATGCACCAACTGCGGAGATGCGGGTATTGTAATCCCATCCTTTCCGGTTAATTCGATGTCTCCACCCTCCGCATCTCTTACTCGTCAGTCGTGCCAGCGGTTGCCTCAGCCACCGCTGCTTTGACGTCCGCGAGGACGTACCCGTCATCCCCAATGTGGGCCTCCGGGTTCCAGTTCTCTTTCGCCGCCGTCATGGTTCTCGTCGCTGTCTCGCATACACGATAGAACCCACGTTGCCGAGGTAGGTGCTCCGAGAGATGCGCCCTTACAGTCGCCGAATCTCTTCCGACGACCAACCACAAGGCGCGTCTCTTGGTGTCGGGGTTTTTTGGGTACTTTGACACGATGATAAGTACACGACCCGCTTTCAACAGACTGTGGAGGTAGTCCATTCGCACGAGGGGCCCTTGCGTAAAGTAAGTGCTCGGAATCTGCACGCAACAGATTCAGCCTTGTAGGCCGAAAGCAGCGGTAGGAGCAAATTCAGGTGAGTGAACCAAGGCGACGTGACAACGACAAAGAGATCCTTGCACATGGCAGCGTTACAAGAGCTAGGAGCGATAGTACACGGGTTTGTACGCGAGAGATGCGAGCGCTCATGTATGTGCCCCCAGCACTGCGGAGATGCGGGTAAAATCCCACCCTCTACCTTTAAATTCTCTCCACCCTCCGCATCTCTTGCTCGTCAGTCGTGCCAGCGGTTGCCTTAGCCACCGCTGCTTTGACGTCCGGGAGGACGTACCCGTCGTCCCCAATGTGGGCCTCCGGGTTCCAGTGCCGCATCTCTCGCCGCCGCCATGGTTCTCGCTGTCTCGCATACCCGAACCCACGTTGCTTGCCGAGGTGCTCCGAGAGATACGCCCTTACACTCGCCGAATCACGTCCGACGACCAACTTCAAGGAGCCGACAATTGTCAAATCTCGCCCCCTCCTGACGGTAGTGAGTGGCGCGCAGCAATTGAGAAAGATGATGAGGAGCAGCCCCCCCCCCCCCCCCCCCCCCCCGCCACGCCATCGACATGGGCAAGACCCGAGCCGCAGTCCGGGTCTGCCATGACGAGGGCTTTTGCCGGGCCATTTTACCAGGGGACGAGATTCGCATCTGCCGGTGAGCTTCTTGGACATACTCGTTGCAAATCCCCCGCAGCTCGTTGTACACAAGCCGGTGGTCGTCAGAGGCCAAGAAGGCCCGCATGTTCACCGTGCTCTCGTCCCTGCCCCTCCCCTGTAGTCTGAGGTCATCGGGTATTGCGGATCATGCATGAGGTAGCGTTAGAGGTCGTTGGCAGACAACGACGAAAACACGAAACGGTTGGGAAACGGGGCGGGTGTCACCACTCATGTCGAGATGCGCGACGGCGAGGTGCGCTTAACGCAGCCCACGGCGCCATGATGAGAGATGCGAGCGAAGATGCGAGTCCGCGTACCGTTGGAGTCGCTCATGGGAGAGGGTCCAAAGGTGGCACACGTTGAGGCTTGGGGGGTCATGCTGAGGCTCGCGGTGAGGCGAAGGCTGCGAATCTCCGGCCCAAGGCCATAGCGGTCCGCTTCTATGTTGCCCACCGCTCGGCTTCAGGGGCCTGATGGGCTGAGTCGTGGGTAATGGCGCCTGGGACGCCCTCCTGCCCGAACGCAAGTGCATATGCGGAGAATCTTGCGCCATGGGGGTCATATAGGAGTGTGTCGAGAGCCCTCGTTGGTTCAAAGTCAAGTGCAGCCGCAGATGCCCCGCCACTTGACTCTGCAAGCGGGCAGAGGTGCGTTTTGCTCTGCGAGGACGGTCTGCCATGCTTTTGTGCACCGAGAAGCGTTAAGATGCCTAAGAACACAAGCGCGAGGGAGCCTACGAGTGGTAGATGAGTAAAAAGCACAGTGGCGGCGTGGCATTCGAGGCAAGAAAAACGGTTAGCATGGAAGGGTAGCGACACAACTAGTCAAAGGGCGGTGGGTTCATTTCACTAGCTAGGTGAATAGTACCTCGTACGGTGTTGGCAAGAAGAGGAACTTGTCAAAGCCCAGTTTCACAGTACATTCGTACAGTATTGGGCCTAACTCAAATTTGCACCCCCCAAAAGGGGTACAATTTTGAGTTAAGGGGGGTGCAATTTTGAGTCCAGAAATGTGCCCATTTTGACTCAATAATTGCCCTTTTTCCCACACACTACAAAGCGGAATATATAGTTGATATAGTATTTCCTGCGCAATCTTGAGGAGAATTGACACACGCCGCAAAACCTTGCGGCATACTCGCCGTTCGATTAAGATGCGGCCTAAAATGGTACTCACTCCTCTACGTGATGTTGTACAACCACTATGGAGAAAGACCGCGGCTGATGATGTACCTTTAACGGCCAGTGAGATGATAAGTAGTATTGGTCCGTAACTCCGCATCATATGGATAAATATCAACCAGTCGCTATCTAATGCAGCGGGCGGCATATCCAGATCACATCAACATATCGACATATGATCGCGCATCTAATCAATGCATCGACATTATTTGGCAACTGAAATTATCGTTCGATATTTACCGCCTTCTGCTGGATTATTGAAATTTATAAATACTTAGCCCGTCGTAATTAACAATCGATGCATTCACATTTAATTGCGGAATTATTTGTAGATGCATCGACATCAACTACAAAACGGGTCAAATATGCATATTATGCATCAAGAATCAATATGTGTATCGTCCGACTAGCAACAACTACGGCATTGTACCCTTGTAATGGCCGCCCCCCCGCCACCATGCAGCGGCCCATAAGGAACGAGCGGAGGACCATAGGTGCGGCATGCCTAGCGGCACCGCCCCCACCTCCATAATGGCGGGCGTTGGTAGCCCCTAGGATCCGTAAAGGCGGGGTGCGTGCAACAACATGCTTAGCGGGGTGGCTAATTGCCCGGTTGTCACGGATCCTCGGATCTCGCAACGACCAGAGAGCCCTATGGGGGACTTTTCATATAATCTCGCGGTTCCGGTCGCTCATGTCGGCGCCGACGGGCAACAACCATGATGTACGGAAGGTTGTTCAAAATAATTCATGTAGTACAACCCCGGCCCAGCGTCAGCCTCTCCGAGATTCCGAGATCCGCCTTCGGGTGGGAGGGGGCCGCGGGGGGGGGAGGTGTAAAACTCAGCCGGGGCCAGCCTACTCGCGAGGGTTGTTCGGAAGTAAAATCGCTAGCTTCTACCTCGGTACGACCCGCGATCGACATGCAAAAGAACTGGCGTACCGCCCCCGCCCCCCCCCCCCCTTCCCCGCGTATGTGTTTCATCTGCTCCAAGTTACATGGCCCCGACGGAATGTTCGGCAACGCACTTCGACCGACCGAGTTTTGAACACCCGGGGAACCCTTAGCCGCCCCGTGAGAATGAGTAAGGGCGGCTATTTGCGGCGAAGGGACATGAGCCCGGCGCTTAAAGGCGGGGAGGGCGGATAGTGGCGGAGAGTGTGAGAGGCCAGGCGGCGGCTCGGGGGCTGGGAGACAGAAGACAACGTACCTTGAGGCAGCCGCGGCCATGCTGCGGGAGGGATGAGTCCGCCGGCGGCTAGCCATGTCTGGCGCTCGACGGGCGGCTTCAGCCGCGACGCTCGCTGCGGCGAGCCGGCGACAAGCGGCGTGAAGGCGAGCATGACCATCTTGCCGACCACGGACCGACGACGGTCGCACGGGCGGTTTTCCCTCCATTCTCCCTTGGGGCCCCTACAAAGGACAGCCCAGGCGGGCGCGATGGCGGCAACAACAACGGACCGCGGCCGATGCGGACCGCCACAGCCGGCGCGGCCGGGGGGGGGGGGGGGGGGTGAGGGGTCGCAACGACATGAAGGATACTTTCCAACAACAACGGACCGCGGCCGATGCGGACCGCCACAGCCGGCGCGGCCGGGGGGGAGGGTGGGGGGGGTCGCAACGACACGGAGGATACTTTCAGCGATGGCGGCAAGTGGAAGCAAGAAGATGCACGGCGATCGCGAAATGGCGCGGTGCAAGTATATCACTAATGTGCATGGAAGCTTTTACGGGGTGGGGCGAGTACGGCACTAGTGATCCATATATTGCTGAATTGTGGTAGTCGCTACTCGCAGTAGGTGCGACTACCCGTAGTTATCCAGAAAATGACAAGCATGGTGATGTTGGGTGGGGTGGGGCCATGTAACCACGAGCCATTGTAGGCAAGCTGCAACGCGCTCGGTGTGTATTGATACCATCCCCAATGCAGTCTCTTGTTGATGATCACGTGATGGAACAAGGCGGGGCTCGGAAACGAAAGAGGCCGGCCGTAGCTTGAATTGTGATTATACAATGCTTTTCCCCTCGAGGTTCGAGATAGCAAGCCCTAAGAACAACTCAGTCTAAGCACTGAAGAGCGGCAAACTAACACGTTGTAACCAATTTCGATTTCAATTCAAAGTGACTAGCCAAGCAATTTCACTACTTGTATGTTGGCAGCGAAAGTCACCCATCGAAGTCACAATACTGCTCCTACGTCTAGACGACACAACGCGAATAACGACGGAAACGTGTTTCATACATGCATTTTTGGCCTTGATACACCACTTAATGCGCATCGACCCTTCCCGCTTAAATATCAATGTATCGATATTGAAATGCGCGGCATAAATCGGTCCCATGAGCAATCATTAAATCCTTAATTCATCAATATATCTAAACTTACAACTTTATTTGCAATTGCAAGAATATAAATAGATAATACCGATAAATAGATCTAGATCCAAAGATCAATATTTATGTTTCAAAAAATCAAAAATGAATATTTAGCTCAGAATATCTTGATGCAGACCCTTAATCATGAGCAAGCCAATCATGTTGTTTGCGCCACGCTTTTGCTTTACTCAGCGTATATAAGACATGCAATACACACAAGAGGCCTTGCTGGCCGGAGGTTCCATAGCGGCCTTGGTGGCCGCTCGATCGCGAGCATGCACGCTTCCTCATCATGCTCCGTAGACTCGTCCATCATCATGGTGCCGAAGTTGCACAACGCGCCCGGGAGCACCCCCGACCACACGTAAGCCGATAGATGGTCCCAATCTCAGTTGGCCGCGCCTCACTCATCAGTAATCCGCCGCGGCCCGGGCTTGGTCGCATTTTAGCGGGTGTTGTTGATATCCTAGTTGATGTCGTATCACAAGCACACGACACCCGCACACTCCTTTCTCACCTCACCCACTACGTGCTGACGAAGGCCATATCTGAGTTCTCGTCCGAATGTCCAATATGCCTCGAAGTAGGTCATGTTGTCCATGATTGATCGGTCACTGGGCGCCCATATGAACATGTTTAAAGCCCTTAATGCCATGTAACGCCCGTATCCCGCTAGTATCGCATGTAACCGGCCCGGAACAGATCCGATTACGGTTGATGCCGTACCGTTATATATACGGTACCGATGTTTATCTCTTTCCGAACAACGGACCTATATCACGCAGCGCGCGGTTCCATTACATACTCGACATTATATAGTTAAGACCTATACCGCTCTGCCGGCATATCTCTGCGCATGCGCGTGAATCGCGAGATACGGATATATACCGTCGTGTGTCGGTACGCGAGGTGCGCACCGTGCGGCGCACTCGCGCACCCCTCCCCTTCTCACCTCGCCCACTGTCATGAAGACCATGCCGCTACGTCCATGGAGTAGGCCATGTTGTCCATGATCCGTAGAGTTCTGCCACGCCGCATCCCGCACTGCCAGTCCCGATAGTTGCATGATGTCGCCCAACATGGCATGTTGATACTGATCCGAAACTGTCCCCCGGGGCTTTGCAATGTACTCGATCAAGCTTGGTCAAACATGGCCAACGGAACCCAATGTACCGCATGGTATGGTTTAAAAATTTGTTTCTGTTGAACCGCCTCGAGCTCTTTCTCTTGACAAGCTGTCTTAAGCCAACATAATTGAAGGCTCGTCTCTAGTTGACCCGCATAGGGTCCACTACTTAAAGCGCGCATGATGGGGGCTCGATATGTAGGCCAAGCACACAGCCATATTGCGGCACTAATCTTTTTTTCTAGGCACTAGTACACGATTAGTTTTATTCATAATTCATACGGGGATTGTTATTATTATGCGCGTACAAGGACGTTAGCATGTACGCGCTACCGGCACCGGTGTGCACAACTGTAAGGATACCGCGCAAAACGCACCACGCACTGGGTACCCACATGGGGATTTGTGTGGTACATATCCTTACACTCCACCCCCCCCCCCCCCCCCCCCCCCCCCCCCCCCCCATAGGTTGGAGGACCTCCTCCAGCAACGTTTCGGCTTGGATTCTGTGGCGATCCGCATTGGCCGGGTCGTCCAACATTGCGGGATATTATATCATATCGTATCATATTATTTATATGTTTCTCCGCGGGATCGAACTCGGATCCAATGCGTGCATAGAAGCACCATGCACTGGGTAGTACCCACGTGGGGATTTGTGTGGTACATATCCTTACAACGACGCACGATACGTCCAGAGAAACACACGACTGCCCGTACATGCGTTTTCTCGGGTATTTAGGGTTTTATGCCCATGCTCCATCGATGCGCTCCACCGAGGGCGGCCGAGCGGCTAGGCCGCTCGGCCTAGCGGTGTCCCCGGACACCTCGGGGGTTCGGAGGTGGAGGCGGGAGAAACACGTTCCTGCACCGTTGGCCGTATGCTCTCCGCTCGCAGGCAACATATACCGGGCCGGTGGGTTCTCTTACCGCGCTGCAACTCTCTGCCGGGTCTCCGCCCGAGGGGGCTTTCCTTGGCCCCGTGCACCCCGTGCAATAATCCCCGTGGTTGGATTTATTACATCCACCAACCGGCAAGGTTGTACGAGTATTGTAGATCCCCCCCCCCCCCCCTGTATTGCGCGGTTCGCGACGACTGAGCGGTTTTATTAGCCCGCATGAGGATAGATTACGCCCGTCCCACGCGTACTACCCCCTCTCCACTCGTAGGCGGATCTAGGAGAGGCCACCGCTAGGTCGGGGTCGTACATAAACTACTGCTCGTTACAGCCGCCCCCGTACATGCGCCAGGAGGCGGCGCCAACGGGACACAAAGTATCGGTTTGAAAAGCCCCCGTAGGGCGGCTTATTTCGTGGTAGTCCCACGGCGCGGCCTGGTGGACGGATCAACAATAATTAGCAACCGGCTACCCCGCTCAGCCCCCTACCGCACCTAGCCGAAGACGGGTCCTTGGGGTTGCAAGCGCCTTGCGCGTGGCGGTGGGGGTGGCGCCGCCAGGCTTGCCGCACACTCATACTCTTTAGCTCATGGTGGGCGACTGCATCGATCATGGCGGCGGGCGCCATGGTCTTGCTTGAGCTCCAACAACGCGGGCTGCAAGCTCCGGGAATAACAGCTCCACGTCACGACGTTGAACGCCGGGAGGGAGAGCTCTGCGTCTGGCACCATGTCCTCGAGTTCATCCCTGGGTAATAAAGTGCTACCGCCCGCCATATTAGGCATGTAATTATATTAGGCATATAAATTTATATTGTATATTGCGTATATTGGTACTGCGCGTAGCGGTACTCGTACATCAGGGGCGACGCGATGAGGACGCGCGCGCGACGCGCAACACCGCCCCGGGGAGCCCTTTGAGCCGTTTGTAAGTGCCGCGCGCACCTAGACCCAGAGCCATATTTTCATGCTGCGTATATCTCCCATATTGATAATTGTCTCAACTACCAGATAAAAGTAATAGTGTGAGTATTAACGGGGTTTACCTCTAGGCGCTAGACGTATTCAGCAATCTAGCTGTCAATGGATAGCACAAGGCGAGGATGGAATCGAACCCGGGAGGCATTGCCCGACAGTAAGTACGGCGTTATGCGCAGCCAACGGCAGTCCCTCAGAATAACTCAGCTTGGGCGGTGGAGAGCAACAAGTCAGCATGTTGCAACTCAATTTCAGTTATCCAATTTCAGTAGAGAAACTGGAAGGGTTTCACAGTTCCCAATCGTCGCTAGTCCTGCCCCGGCCGACACGCCCGGGTCTTTTCTTCCTTATCATACTTTTTCTTTGGACGTTTCCCTATTATTATTTACTTACACAAAGGGAAAGATAATCACGCAGAGCAGAATACGCCACTAGGGGCATGGGCAATTTCCTGTGCAACTGACCCATCACTCCACCCGCTCAAGCTAGGGGCAGGGGCTGCAAACAAAAAAAGGGTAGCGACCCACCACTAATTGTCGTCTTTTGGATGACATCCCCATTATCCCCAACAAAACTGGAGTATGTCTGATAGAGGAGAGCGAAAATGTTGGTGAAGAAATGAGATTCGCAGATGTTCAAAGGGAATCCGAAAGCAAAGGAGAGCTAGGTTCTCTTATGGATTCCTTTTGGTTGTCCTTGATTATCTTTTTCTAGCTGGCTCCTGTTATGGAATGTTGTATATTCACGTTAGCCTTGAGATTATGTGTCGCTTATCCTAGCACATATACTCATCAAGGCGAGTTGCCAGACCTTGCTCAAATTTTAGTCCCCCGCAACTCAAGCGGGTACTTTGCTCTGAAGCCGCTCAGATAGTGGGCTACGCCATGGCAAGGAATATGCAACAAGCGACATAAGAGCCTAGTATGGGATCATGGAAGCTGGGCTGTGGTTCTCTCTTCGTGCGGTGGTATCATGGCCATTCTCGTCGTCTAGCGATACAGGTACCTCTTGCAACTATGGCTACAAGTATGGTATTGGGGTCAGAGTTGTACATAAATCAAGCACAAATGCCTCAGGTGGTGGAGCGACTGATGGTCCAGTACATGGTCGGGACACTGTGGTTTGCAAGGGGGAAATCGATATCCACCCACGACCAGGCCGATATTTGATGTTGCCCAGGAGTTTGGCGGGCGGCGTCGATGCCTCCAAGGGGGTGTCCAATCTCATAAGTGCCACAAATTCAGTCTGGCAGAAGCACCTTAGCTGGTCGGTGCGGGTCCACATTTCACAAGCTCTCTAAGCCTCGGATGCGCGGTGCTCGACGGCATCAACGGTGATGGCAGGCTGTTCGAGATGTTTCTGCTAGATGGCATTGTGCAGTCTATCCACCGCAACATAGCTGGTTCGTACATTACATCGGAGGTTGTGTATGGGTGTATTCATGCGCTCAGCGGATGGATAGGAACTTCGCTATGAATAGCCGGGCATGATGTGGTTAACGCTGACATGCAATTGACAGACTAGCTAGTAGCTGGATTCCAGACGTTGGGGAGGAAGTTTGTTTACCTAAAAGGGCACAAACTCCTTGTCGATGATATGCTTGTGTGAGCCCAGCTTGCCATTAGAGACCATAGACCCCAGGACGTCGACGCACAGGCGCAGAGCCATAAGGCTGGTGATGTCAGAGACATCATACGGCGGGGACACCTCGACGATCTCCATTCCACAAAGCCCCTCAGCGGCCACCAGTCCAACTAGCTTCAGGGCCTCGCGGGGCAGCAAACCGCCAGGCTCAGGCCAGCCAGTGCCTGGCACGAATGCAGGCTCAATGCTGTCAATGTCGTATGACAGGTATACTGCATCGGTGCCGTCCCAAGCGCGGGCGAGCGCCATTTCCGCCACCTTATCGATGCCAAGCTCCTCGATGTCATTCATGGTGAAGATGTTGGTCTGCCGGCTGACCATGTTCTCAACTGCGGGGCGCGGTACCTGCCAGCCCCCAATACCAATTTGGACAAGGTTTTTCGGATCCACGTTGGGCAGGTTGGTTGCGTGGAAGTAGGGCGTGGTGTGCATGCGCTCGTCCAGGTCCGTCTCCTGGATGTCGGCGTGGCGGTCCACGTGGATGATACCGATCTTCTTCGAAGTGACACTGGCGAGGCCGCGAACAGTGGGGAATCCAATGGAATGATCACCGCCAAGGATGAGCGGGAAAGCTGCCAGTGGACGCGATTTTGGCGATGGCGTTGGAAATCTGATCGAAGGACTTCTCAATGTTAGCGGGGATGGTGAATACATCGCCGGTGTCCGCCAGCGTCATCTGCTCCCGCAGGTCCACGCTCGTCTCGTAGTTGTAGGGCGTGTAGCTGCGCGCGAAGCACAAAAGGCGCGAGCAAGTCAGAATGTCGACGCTGCCGCTTCGCCAGTGCTGCCAGTGCATTGAGCGCGAGGCCATCGTCGCACACTGGGCGCACACGGCTACTCGCACTCGCATCGCGAGATAATATTCCGGGAGTAACCATGGGACCAATCCACCCACCCTCGCGTGCGCGCATGCGCTCTCGAAAACATCTTCACTGCGAATCTTTGGCGCCAGATACCTGAAGAAGGCCGGCTAGCACTTGGAAAGAAGTGTATGTGCATATTGAGATGTCGACATGTGCTGGAAGGCCGCGAGCCGCGGGAAATCGTGTTTTTCCGAAGGGTGGGGGGGGGGTGGGGGGGGGGGGGGGGGGGGGGGGGGGACTCACAGAGCGGAGATGCGGCGGATGCCTTGGGGGCCGAAGCGCGTGCCGGCGCGGTAGGTGGTACCGCCGTCGAACGGCACGCCGACGCAAGTCACGTCGTAATTGCCCAGTAGGTTGACGTCCTCCACGTAGGGCGCTTTCAGGAAAGTATTGATTCCTGCGAAATGCGGCAGCTCGCCGCGGCTGAATGTAGGGATGGTGCGGTCGTTGATGGAGGACGCGGCGGGCATGCCCATCTTGAGGCCGTGCGCAAGTTCCTCCTCCCACTTCGTTGTCGGGATGGTGGCTTCCTTCACGGCGGCCTTCCACCCTTTTGTCTGGTGCATCATGTTGGTTGGGTCGGGGTGGTGAAGACGCACGCCTCCGGTGCCCTCGGCGGCTGCCGCGCCGCGCTTCGACAATGGCAGAAGCCGGCGCAGGCCGCGCAAAGACGAGCGCGCGGACATGGTGTCGATAAATGGGTGGTTGGGCGGGGACTGAGGGAGGGGGTGATGAGTGCCGCGCAAGTGCGCAGCTACGATAGGGTGACGTTGGTGGGGTGCGTGATGGTGGCCGCCGGCACCCCTACAGACAACTTGGCGATCACCAGAAGTGGGGTTCGGGAGGGTCCAGGCGTCTCGGCCCCGCCGTCGTCGTTAGTCCGCCGGCGACGTCCTTCCGGAAAAAAAAATAGCGTATCTCATATCTCATATCCACGGATGTACTTGCGACCAGTCTTAACTGGTTACATATATGCTGATGAGTACTCGTATACCGGTACGGTACGGGTTGCAGCCGCCATCGTTATGTTCCGGAACAACTGCTGCTAAAATCGAAAATGACAGCATATCCATACGTAGTCATAATACCTATATATTGGAATCGTAAATAACACTATATTATTCTATATTTATAAAGCATATATAGTAGCGATATGACAATTATATGCTGAGTAGTATACTATCACAGGCAACCCCTGCGGTCATCATCGGCCATCGGCACCATATCGGCCGCGGTGCGCCGCGTGGCGGCGACGAAGATAACAGGAATACTGTATACCGGTACGAGCAGAACAGGGTCGGTACCAGGCGGCGGGTTGTTCCGAACTCGCGCTACGGCCGAGTTCGGTTCGGACCGAACTGAATTCATGGAGTTCGGCCGAATACAGTTCGGACCGAACTGAACCGCAGTTCCCACTGAACCGAACAATTGAACTGTCCGAACTGCCCGAACCGCCGAAGTCAACTGAGTTCGGTCCGAACTACCAACGAACTGCCATTGAACTGCGGTCTGCATATGTCCATAATACCTGGCTGAATGATGCAATGGGTAACATGCCGATGCAAAATGTTGCAGGCACTGGTTTGATGTCTCTGGATGTCTCCATGACCTCGTCGCCGCGTTCATGAGACATGCTGATGGGCGGCGACAACTCCATATCAGGTTAGCAGTGGAAAGCCATGGTTTATGTTTTATTTTATTGGATGTTGGGTGTGGATGAAGTGTTGTCTGCTGGCCAGTGCATTAATTTGTGCAGCTTATCTCGAGGGGTTATAGGGTGTGCGCGGCAAGTTTGTCACCAGCTTCTACCAGTTTGTAGAAGACCTTATCTCCATGCATGTACGGACGCTGCAGTAGCTCGATGGGTCAAATGGTGAATTACGGAGTAGTTCGGAGACCGCCCCCTAGTTCGGGAGATTTTCGAGGCAATAGTTAAGCCCGAACTAAATTCGGGGGGTTCAATTCGGTTTTGGCCTAAGATCCCGAACTACCACCTCGAACTGAACTGAGTTCGGCACAACCATGGTACCGGAGTTCGGGACGACCCTGGTTCGAGAGTTCGGGCCGAAACCGAACTAAACCCCCCGAATTCGGTTCGGACTGAACTGCCTCGAAAATCACCCGAACTAGGGGTTTCTAAACTACACCGTAATTCAACGAATTTATGACCCCAACGAGTTACCGCAGCAGCATGCGTACATGGAGAGAAGGTGTTCTACGGTAAGAGACTTGCCGCGCACGACCCACAACCCCTCCAAATAAGGTGCACCTATTGATGCACCGGCCGCCGTCTAGTTCTCAAGCAGACAGTACTTCCACACTCCAACACCCACACTACCTATAGATGTCTTTTTTTTACGTTGTCAACCTGGCAATGAGTCGCCACCCATCACATCTCCCGGGGTGATGAGGTCATGGAGACATCTAACGACACCACACGCTTCAACATATGATGCGCCGGCATAGATGACCTAGATGGTTGGCCGTGAGGCCGGAAGGGCAAGGGGCGCGTGTAGATACCAACTTCTGTAGAAGCTTTCTGTCCGGTAATATAATACAAGATGTTGCCTACAACATATTGCAATTAGATTTTAACAATTGCACCAGCCAGTTTTAAGCATATTCAGACCGCAGTTCGGTGGTAGTTCGGTGGCAGTCCGGTTGTATTTCGGATTTAACTCGGTTCGGTTCGGACTGTTCAGTTGTTCAGTTCAGTGCGAACATCGCTTCGGTTCGGTTCGGATTGTATTCGGTCGAACTCCATGAATTCAGTTCCGTCCGAACCGAACTCGGTCGAGTGAGTTCGGCACAATCCTGCTCGATACAAACTACAAATAAACCGGAAAGGGTGGAAAGGTGCGGGGCTACCATATCCCCTACATAGAACCCATGGTATCCTTAGAGCACTATCGCGGGCCAGAACCCCCCCCCCCCCCCAGGTCTAAGCACCCGCCCTACATACTTTGTGAAATTATCTTACTCATTCCGTATAGACAATTTACATTAAAGCGAAAACTCCATTTATGGTCGTGACAATATACCGTAGCAGATAAAACCATAACCGAATATTTGTTACATTCAGGCGCGATAAGCATGGGGGCTGAACTTAACTACTGGTCCCGGGCCTTCATCCCCGTGTTTTAGTCCAGCGCGATACAATCACGCCAACGCGGTGTGCGGCGCAAGTGCCGGCACCGGCCGGGGGTTGCAGCTGGGTCGTTGAGTGCATAAGGACATAAGTGAGCGAGAGGTGAGCCGCGCCCGACACTTCCTGCGCTCACCACGCTCTGTGCGACTTAGTGTCTGCGTTGCGAGCAGTGGTTGTTAGTCGGTGTGTGTGATGTCCTCTATTGGCCGGTAGCGATCGTCGGACCCATTGGGAATGGAGACGATGGCTTTGATCCCTTCGTGGAAGACCGGTAGTCCCATGGTGAGGCGCCAGTCCGCGACCACCGCGGCATATATATGTGCTCTCGTATTGTGCATGCGGGATGTGTTCGAGGTTGTGTGAGAGACTCCCCCGCCTGAAGAAGATAAGTGACGTAGTGCCAATGGTATTGCGGTAGGTGACCTTGTGTGGGTGATGTTGGCTTCCCGCTGCGTGATCATGTCGCAAGACTGCCGAGCTTTCACAGCGGTCGCTATTTGCGAGAAAAGGCGAGGTCTCGGCGTGCGGTGTAGACCATCGAGCGTTATTGTTATCTTACCATCCATGCCCTCTAGGATTGTGTTGACCGAGAGCAGGGCGTAAAGTTCTGTTGATTCCCCGTTCGTGGGCCCTCGCTCCCTACTGCGATCGCGAGAGCCCTCTGTGCGGTTGCCATCGCTAATTGTCGTCGTCCGTCGGCCTTGATGATGCTGCGGGCGGCCATCTTGACGCTGGCCTTGTGTGTGCGGTGCGGGGTCTCGCTCCACTTGTTGCCATGTGGGATTGTGGGGTGTCCGGGGGTGATGGCGCCATCGCCGCCGCGCGGACCTTGTCGGCAAGGACCTTGCTATGGCCGTCTTGGGCGAGGAGGAGCATGCGGTCGCACAAGTGGGGCAGCGCTGCGGCCAGCCCTCCGTACGGTGCGGTCTCTAATTCCGTCTCTAGGTTGATGAGATTGAAGCCCCACATGGTCATAATCAGTCCGCATACGCGAGTGGGTTTGCGCATGCGCCCGGTGCTCCGAGAATTCGGAACTATCGTCCGACTCGCATTTCCGGAGGGTCATCAAGGTGTCCATGACCTTCATGTCCGCCTCATCGCGCAGGAAGGGCATAACGGCTTCGATGTCTGCCGCCCGCATGATGTGCTAGAATCGGCGAATGGAGGGCATAAGGAGGCGGAGAGTGGCATGCTGTGGGGCTCCCGATGCAACCATATCCTTAATGGGGGTGAGCAATTGGGTGCGAGTATCCGCGTTCTCTTGGATCAGCTTGGGGAGGTTGGCGGGCGCGCCAATGGGTGATGCAGTCCTCGACGCACTGTCAAACGCCCGCCCGTCTAAAAAGCGATAGACTTGTACCTAATACCGTATAATCTGACCATATATAATGCGGTCTAGTATCATATAGTCTATGCGTTAAGTACAGGTACTTGTCACGAGTACCCGCGCGACCAAGCCAATAAGGCATCAAGGCATCAACTAAGGCATCAACTCGGCTACGTACTTCGCGACTTGGTGAATTTTACTGTCCAGTATGACATTAAGGCGGTATACATCACGCGGGATCGCAAATTCTTCTTAATTTGCGGTGACAATACCGACTACTGTACCCCCCGTACGGTGGTCGTTTTCTGGTCAAAACCAAATCACTGATTTTGAAACCTGCTTTCGCAGCACGAGAACAACATGTAGGAATGCATCCTATCTTGACCAAATAGCGACCGTGTTTGCTTATCTCGCAATTTCAAGTGATGACGCCATCCGCGCCCGTAACGGTAGCCGCTCCTCCCCGCGCCCGCCGCTGTGGGTAGCGGCTCGCGGAGCCCCGCCCGTGCGCATTGTGTCCGTACTCACTGACGGTATCGCATTGCGCCGCCTACATGTGGCACCCGCCTACCACCATGGCGCCGCTCAGACTGGCGCACACACGGCGGGCGCGTCCGACTGCTCGCCGCCCGCCATGTGTTCCTCGTCGTCATCGGTTGGGATGAGAGCGAAGAGATGGTCCTCATTCTGTACGCTAGCCATAGCCCCTAGGCGAGAAACGTTGACTGACTTTCGGGTTGGGGCGGTCGCCTCGACGTATGTAGGCGGCCGAACACGTAGTAGACGGGTAATGGCGGCCGGGTGGTGGGTGTGCCACGGGTGGGGCCGCGGGCCGCAGGTGGGCCACCCGTGGGTGGTGGCGAGTTCGTTGCACACGACAGCTGCGAGCCGTGCGATGAACGATGGGCACCTGTGCGCCGTCCATCCAGTCTCTTTGACGTACCGACCATTACGCGACCAAATAGGAAACGCGAGTGATTTGGTCACTCGCTGAGGTCCAAATTACCGGAGCCTCGTGATTTGACCACCAATCCGAACACTCGCGATGACCAAATAGCGAGTTGGTTTCCCAAATGGGATCTGTGGGATCTGGACCGTACGATTAACGAAAACTAACGTCATCAAGAATCCTACGGCCACGATCTTTTTAATGTACGTTTTACCAAATTAGTCAGGATCGCTATTTGGTTAGGATAGGACGGGGGTTACATGGCCGTCGGTGCCGCCCCACATCGACTCGTTCCTCGCTCCCCGCTCCCCGAGCGGTCAAAGCTACTTGTATTAGCTGCGGGCGGTGAATGGGCTAAGTCCGGCGGATGGTGCTAAGTCCACCCGAGTGGGCTGCCACCGACCTACAAGTCTAGCTAGTTACGCTTCACAATCATCCGCTAGTGCGGTCGGCCGTGCGCAATGTCATGCGCATGATGGGCGATATCGCTAACGGGCCAAGTGAACGACTACGTGTTGCCCTCCCATTGACCGGCCGGCCATCCGCTCCTGCCCGCCATCCGCACTTGCGTTCTTTCCGCTCCGGTGCCCCCCATCCACACTGCGCTTCAGCTGTGTAGGCTGACCGAGTGGCGTGTAGCGGCTATCCTGCGCGCATGGCAGTCTGGAGGGGGGTTTAATGGGTGGCGTTTTTTCCTATAGCGGACTAGCGGGAAGTGGTTTTCTTAGCGACGTAGCAATCGCGACAAGGCCGAGAGCAACACCTACCCCCAACTGATTACCCCCGTCGTAGCAAGCCTCCAGTAATACTACTTATGTTTTCTCCTTAGGCTTTCGTGTTGGGGCACTCGGGCAGGTGAGGACTGGCGGGTCGGCAAATATCGGAGCGGCTCCTAATGCATGCACTCCATTACGTCTCCACGAGTGTTTCAGAGAGTGTCCTTGTCCATTTCGAGGTGGAGGTGTCACATGTGTCATCAACAATATGTCATCGGCCTGAAGTATGGAGACTCGCTAGGACTTACTGATCTCTTACATTTATTTATTCATGGAGGCTGTGGTGGCATCATGGCGGGCCACCGCCAGCGGATGGCGGTGAATACACCCTCGCGTCTTCCGTGTTGCACATGACATGCATATGACTGGCCGCCATGCCAATCCAACGCACGTGGATACGAGTTATCTCTTAATGAATCGAAGTAAGCGGATATCACGGCTATCACTTTCTACCTTGTGCTAATTTTGCTTGCCAGGCTAGCACCGCGATGCTCATACAACACTTCACGCGGTGGGGCATGAGTGGAGGTGCGTGTCGGCTCATTGAACAACCCTTTATGCACGTCTCATGTCCTCTTTTGATGCGATGCAATCAATAAAGCATTATATTGTGTCTTACGGCACACGCGGCGCGTTGTGTTTCGGGTTAAGCTTTAGTTAGTAGGGTCAGCATTGAGATGGATAGCCAATCTCTATGGAAGTTACTTATATTTTCGTTGCGCAAGTTGGGGACAGAAATTTTGTCCACCCCTGCTTGACCAAATATGAGGGGTGTTGGGGTGCGTGGTTATAACGATGGCTTTAGAACTGCTAGTTTTGTGGGAAAGTGTGATCAGATGACAAAGAGTGTTTCGCATGACTATTTTTTCCCGCTACTAATGATATCGACATGCCTATTGTGTCCCGTTGGTGACATGCCTATTGTGTTCGGTCCGCTGATGACGTGCTGTGTTGATATACTTGCAATGTTGGTATCTAGTCGCTCGCCGGAGTCACTCGGAGTATTCATCGGGCTCCGCATCGTCATAGGAGGACTAGGAATCACTGGGACGATTCGGCGTAAGTTCCGTTGGCCCTTTTTTCTCCAACACTCGTCGAGTAGATCGCGCAAGGGCACTTATGACGGGAATTGAACGCTGGGTAGTAGCAGTCACCCCTTTACCTTTTGTATGCACCATTGAACCGTAATATGAGCCGCGAAAATAAGGAGTTTGCCCTACGGACTTGAGGAGTTCGCTTCCCCCGCCCGGTGCTGGCCTGAAACTGCGGTCTTTTGGGCTTCGTCAGGGGTGCCTCTACCTCATATGCCCGGTGACCCGGCAGGGGTGGCCCAAAGAAAGAACATACATCGACTACGCGCTCGCGTACCTTCTGACCGTATTTGATGTTTGATATTTTGACCACGCGATGACGATTTCGTCCTATCATTTTCCATTATGTGTCAGCACGCACGTGGCGCCCCTGCTTGACGCACGAAGCGATAGTTTATCCGCCAGGGTGTCATCAATGAATCGCAAGTTGGCCGACAATCAGTATCCCTGGTCGCTATTGTGTATCATCACATGGGCTAATGACGTACACGTCGCTTTGAGCCACGAGACACAGCCCATAGTACGCGAGTACGGTAGCGACTACACTATTTAGGGCAGGCAGGCTGGCGCAATCTCCTCACCGGGATCGGCGGTCGACTATCGGTGTTCTTTGCTATTAACTTGCTGCTTGCGCATCGCACCTGACCCTGTGACCACAGGGACACACAGATCACCCGCAACCCAACTCCCTGTTGCGCTCTCAGGCCCCGACCTCGCATCACCCCTACCTATCCGACCCCTCAACACGATGTTGTCGCCTCTTGTGGTCGTCAAGTACCCGACCGCCGCGGCCTGTCCGCTATGTGCGCCACAGCGCGTCGGCCGTGTCGCCTCGACGCCTGTCGCCAGCAAGCCAACGAGCCGCGGTAGATCGGGGTTGGTCCTCCTGACAAGCCGCGGCGAGGCAGTGAGCGCCTACGCGGACGCGTTGGACCGGCGCGCTGTGGTGCTTGCTGCACCCTCCGCTGCCCTCGCGCAGTTGCTGCTCGCGGGGGTGGCTGCCGCGGAGGCTGAGGTCGCCGGCGCGGAGGCGGCCGAGGTCGCCTCCGTCGCGCCGGCCCGCGGCAAGAAGGTGGTGGTGCTGGGCGGCAATGGCTTCGTTGGCAGTCGGGTGTGCAAGGCACTGGTGGATGCCGGCTGCGAGGTGATGAGCGTGAGCCGCAGCGGCACACCGCCTTCCTGGGCGGCCGGCAGCGACTGGGTCGGCAGCGTTACCTGGAGCAAGGCACGCGACGCCAATCCAGCCTTCCCGCGCCGCTTGTCATCGCGCCGCATCCCCTTGATCCATCGCTCCTGCCAGTCCGTCGCTCCATCGTCGCTATTTGTGGATTACCGGAACGGATTTATAGGAGCTCACAGTTTTATAATAGCTCTAAACTTTGACGGGAGTTTATACGTAAGGGCTAAGGCCGTACACGTTGGTAGCAAAACCATGAACAAACAAACTGCGTTTGTTGATGGCACCAACTACTGGTATCTTAGATCACCAGTCCAAAGTGCTTCATCGCGACTCGGCGATCCACTTTATTCTAGAGCTAACACTTATTGATTATTCATGTGGCAACAGCATGGGTGGGCCCTATAAGTAGCTCCAAGCACGAGGCTGCCAAATAAGCCGAGCTTGCGGCTTAAGGGCGAACAGTTTGATGATATTTTGCCCACCTACCGATTGTGACCCTTCGAATAGGGTGATGCCCTGTCGGACGATCTAAGCGGCGTGCTGAAGGGCGCCTCCGCTGTGGTGAGCTGTATTGGCGTCATTGGCGGGTCGTACGACAGCATGGAGAAGGGCAACGGCGCCACCAACATTGCCGCTGCTGAGAAGAGCAAGGCGGCGGGTAGGTTGCTCTCAGCCCATTGACCATCATGCTACCCCCGGATGAGCATGGGCGCGACATGCGCATCAGCTACACGCCCCGTCCTCTGCCTGCAGGCGTCCCCAGCTTCGTGTACGTCTCTGTGGCGTCCATCGTCCCTAACTCTGTCGGCGGCATCGTGAAGGGGACTGACTTCAAGGTGGGAGCATTTGTCTGTTATTGGGGACGTGGCAACATGCCGCATACATTGCGCGGTTTCATCCCCCCCCCCCCCCCCCCTACCCCATTCTGCGCTCCCAGGGCTACTTTGACGGCAAGAAGGAGGCGGAGGAGGCCATCCTGGCGGCGTACCCCAGCAGCGCGGTGCTCATCAAGCCCAGCTTCATCTACGGCGGCTCCGACTTCGGCATCTCTCCGCCGCGTGTCACGGCCGGCTATGGCGCGGGCATCGAGGTGCGTACCGCTCACCGCCCTGCTTTTCTCCTTGCAGTGCTGCCTAGTCCGCCAATCGCCATTTCGACATCTCCTCTTTTGATAACCCCGTCGCCCGGCTGTTGCCGCCGCTGCCCATCCCCCATTGTTAGGCCCTCCTGTCCTCTGGCCCAGTCCGCGCCATCGCTGGAGTCTCGCCGGGCCCGGTGGCCCTCACCCTGGCACCTCCGGTACCCCCCCCCCACCCCGCCTCCCCCCTCGGATCGCCCTTGGCTCATGCCTGTGCGAGTGCTTCCTGCCACGCTTGGCATGCTCGAGGATTGAAAAACCCGTCTCTCCCACTCTTCCCCCGCAGGTGTCGGTGGAGAGCGTGGCAGGCGCGGCTGCAGCTGCTGCGCTAGGCATGGTCCCCGCAGGCGCGGTTGACGGCACGGATGCCATCAACGCTGCCGCCGCTGCCTTCTCGTAGAGGCTGCCGGGAGGCTGCATCCCCCCTCCCTCCCCCCTGCCTCCGGCTTGCCCTGACCCACCTCCCCTGAACCCTACGCTGCCCCCTTATCCATAGCTGACACCCAGCTGCCCCCACATGCTGGCCAGCACGAGAGAAATGTTGTCTTAAGGGAGGAATGGGGCTGCCATGCCCTGCAGATGTCATGCGGCGAGCGGCTCCTCTAGCGCAGTAATAAGAAGCAGTGCACCCCTTGCACCCGCCGCCCTCACATGTGAGAAATTGCCTTGCGGCGCTGCAGTCCTGGCGGCAATGTGTGCGTGGCGAGCGGCGGAAGTGATTGCTGCAGCAGGCAATCGCGTGAGGGGCGTGGGGGGATGCGGGAGTGATGTGGCCAGCCAAGTGCGGGGCGGACGGCGCAAATGCGGAGGGGCAGTGGATACTGAGGTAGTGATGGTTGGATTGATTAGTTTGTGTGTGTGTGTGGAGGATGTGATTGGGTGGTGAGGCCAAAGGGGGCTTTGTGGCATCTCCCGGTATGTTGGGCATGTGTGGGGTGCCTCGGCGTGGTGCGCAGAGATAGCGCGAGGGCTTGGAACTATGCGGCAGCATCTGGGGGACAAGTGCCTGGCCCTGGCCCACAATGCAAACCTGCGGCATGTTGATGTGAAGAGAGGGCGGCAACTCGTCGTGACGCGTGCCCAGCATACACATGAGCACAGAGAGCTCACGCGGGGGCGCATCCTTCCCATCCTTGGAAATGGCCTGCTGGGCCTCACCGGGTGTCCTTGGACAGAGGAGGCAATCCCATCCACCCAAAGTGGCCCTTTGCAAAGCGGTTTCACTGTTGGCAGTCCTGTCCCGGGGGCGAAAAAAGGCAAAGCGATCTCGTGCCTTCTTTGTCTCGTTTCTCTTCTAGAGACCCAAAGTGCATGTCATGTCATACCTCCTGGTAATCACATTCTCAAAATGGAAACAGCACCGGTATATCAATGTATCTCATGACCGTTTGTTCCGCTGCCATGAAGCCTCTTGCAAGTTGCAAAGCCGACAAAGGCTTCGAAAGGTGGCATCTGTATCAAGATATCCAGCTAGCTGCAAGTGCGGCTTACACCCGTCTTGAGCAATGCAAGAGAAGGTTGACAGCAATGACAAGGTCGAACCTGGGCCAAAGTAGGTAAGGGATGACCATGCGCTCACACCTGCGGAGCGGCCTGGTGGTGGAGGATGGCTGAGGGTGAGCCAGAGCGCGGGAAGGTGTCCGCTTCAGTTGAGATAAGCTGCCGCCGTACATGGCAGGCAGTGCTCTGCGATTAAAATAAATAGACAAGGGGAGAAATGGAGGATATGTTTGGGGTTGCTTTCATCTGTTTTGGGTGCGGCTCCTGTGTGTATCTATGCTTTGTAAGGTGGCGGCTGCAAGGTGATGGCGCCGACGCTGCGCAGACCTCTCGCGACCTCCCGCGGGGAATAAGCATGGCGCAGCCGGGTGGGGGCAGAGAGGTGCGGCAGGCCCCACGCTCAGTGCGCACCCGGGGCGCTGCCGCCCAGGAGGCGGCTGATGAGGGACTGCATGTCCGGGTTGAGGCCGCTCATCGGAAGTTGGGCGGTGGGCGGCTGCGGCGCCGCGCTTGCGGGGGCGCTCAGAGCGCTGCCCAGCGTGGAGATGGGAAGATGCGACATGGCACCGGCGCCGGCGCTGCTGCCGCCACCGCCGCCCATGGCGAGGTAGGAGGCAAGAGTGGAGGCGCCCGCTGGGTCAGCGGCGGAGGCGGGCGGGACGCCTCCTGTGGGCCGCGTTGGGGGGGGGTTAGGGGTTGGGGGGCTTCAGCAAAAGAATGTCAAGAAAAAGCACTATTCACGTTGGCGGGGAAACCATCATACTCAAAAAGTTATGCCCCCAGTAAGGACATGACTGCGAATGTTACATGGAACATACCATTGAAAACATTGCCGTTTTGAGGGGAAGCAAATGCGGAGGGGAGCAACAGGTGCAAGGAAGGTACAAGGGGGGGAGGGGGGGGGGGGGGGGGGTCAAGTGATATTTGTGTACATATATAATACATATATACATATGTATACACATGTACACATATAAGTGCATATATACATTATATCATATAATCCTTATGCATTAGGATCAGACTACAGCTGCCACAATTGGGAGACCACACAAGTGCAGTGAAGATTCCTGTTTTATCCAGCGAAGCGTCGTTTCTCGGCGGTGAGCTTTATTGCCGTACGGGTACCCGTATAGTGCAGCGGATCGGGCCTATATGTGCATGACTAAAGCGCTTATCTACTGGCATATATTACTAAGTACTATAATCCACCCACCCGCCCACCCGCCCACCCAGCCGCCCGCCCACGGTCCTTAATTACACAGCCGTCCGATTACGATCCCACGGCTGGGAGGTACTGGTACTGGTACTCGCTACTCGCTGCTGGTAACGAAAAAAAACTCTGGTAGCGACTAGAGTTTTCAAAGCGCCGGCAATGCGAACGCTCGCTGCTGGTACTAGTACTCGCTACTCGCTGCTGGTACTGCAGGTGCTGCTGGTACTGCTGGTACTGGTGTGAATTACAAAAAGGGCAGTTCCCCAGAACTGCTGGTGCTGGTACTGGTACTCGCTACTCGCTGCTGGTAATGGAAAAAAAACTCTGGTACTTCAAAGCGCTGGAAATGCAAACGCCGCCCGCTGCTAGTACTTCAAAGCACTGGCAATGCAATTGATGGAACTGTCGGCCAGTGATATAGAACCCGTTCTTTTAAAATTTTCTGAAAAATCGACGCATCGCTGATTCAACTGTCAAGTTACTTCATATATGTATCTATTTTTCTTGCGCAGGGAAGAGAAGGGGTGGGGTGGGGGGTGGAGGGGGGGGGGGGGGGGGGGGGGCAAACCCTCCATATACCAGTGATGCAGAGAAGCTATAATTGAAATAAAATCAGTGGCCGGATGTGGAACTGTGCGTGCACCATGCGCACGATGTGGCGTGTCCCTACCAAGGAGGTTCGCGGTTCGATAACGGGGTTGGACAGGGGAGAGATGCGGGAGGGGGCAAGAGCGCCCTTTAATAAAGGGTTAGGGTTGGTGGCAGGGTTTTAGATGTAAGAGTTGCGATTTGAGGGTTGCGGGTATGGAGTGTAGGGTTTATGGGAGACTACTACATCCCGGAATCGCGCCAACGGATTCCAAAAAATGAGTGTTCCAAAATTAAGCCCAAAATCACACAACCCATGAATCATGCATGCGTGCCTGCATGCAAGGGCGCAGAGGTGCGTTATCGTGAGGGCCTCCATCGCGCCGCGTACCTGCTGGGCCAGGAACGCCCCCGCCGCCCTGCAGCGCCGCCATGACCTGGCTCTCGACGTACGCCTTCAGCTCGGGCGTCAACTGCGTCGGGCCGCCTGTAGGAGCGGCCACCGGCGGCTTGGAGGGCGAGGCCCCGAGCAGGTTGGGCAGCTCCTTGCTGCGCGCGGCGGGAACCGAGGCGGGTCAGTCGGCATTCAAGTTGGACAGGGGGCTGTGCCTGTCGCCTTCATATACTGCTACCAGCCTCGCAATGAAGGTTAGCAATTACTGGTTAGTGCACAGATGGCAGCATAGTCAGACAAAATAAATAGCGATTGTAATTAGCCCGAGAGATCACAAATAAAGTATCTAGTGTAACGTGTGATGTGTTATATAATACACATCAGTCAGACCAATACATCATGGAGTGTGCAAGGAGCTGAAACATGTTCATCGATGATCCAGAATATGGAGTCAATTGATAAAGAACAAGTTCAGAGCATTGCATGTAGGCAATTGTAAGAACTGTGTGACTGTTGTGTGCATATCTACTGAACGATGTGACTTGCATTTTAGGGTACATGCGAGTGGGTCAAACAGCTCAAGCAGTTGGTGTGCTGACAGAAGCGACGCACTTGAGGTACTCCCGCACGCTGTCCTTGAGCATCGTCTTTATCATGTCCTGGAGCCCCTGGCCATTGGCGCTGCCCGAGGGCGGCGGCGTCTCCTGCACCGTGGGCGTCGACGGCTGTAGCCGCATCACACTGGGCGACGCGGCCGCCGCTGCACTGAGGTGCGCTGCAAATGCCGCCGCTGAGGGCGGATTGACGGTGGCGGCAGGAGCTGTCGGGGTGGCGGCGGCACCGGGAGAGCCGGCCTGCACGGCTGCCAGTCGCGCGAGCCGCTGGTAGTCCGACGGCAGCCCAGCAAGTGCTGCCAGGCCGGGCGGACTGGACAGCACGCTGGCGGCGGGAGACGGCGGGGGGTTGCGGGTGCGCTGCGGCATCAGCGGGCTCTGGTAGCTGTGAAACGCGCCGCCCGCGCCGCCGATGCCTACGCGCTGGCCTGCGGGGGACGGCGGCACCCGCGCGGCTGCCTCTGCGGACAGCATGTCGGCGAGGCGTTCGGGCGGGGGGAGCGTCGACTCCGCGGGGCCGTTGCGACGCGCCGTCTTGCGCGGCGAGGGGCCTGGGGCGCCCGCGCTGCCGGCCGAGACTCCGGGGGATCCGGGCGCGCCGCCTTCGCTGCCTACGGCGTCCTGGCAGCGCCGCTTGAGCGTGGAGTTCCAGTGGTTCTTCACCGCGTTGTCCGTCCTGTGATGATGATGCGGCAAGCCAAAGGCGAGATGACATCAGCAGCAGCGCTTGACGCGGTGCACATGAGGCCTGACAGTGGATCGTGCGGTCGTTGCTGTCAAGGCGTGAGCCTGCGAGGGGGGATTGTGTGAGGGGACAAGCACGTTGTGGAGCAGCCAACCTGCCAGGCAGCATCTTTGCGATTGCAGCCCACTTATTGCCGTACACGGAGTGCGCAGCCAGGATGGCGGCGTCCTCCTCTGGCGTAAATCCGCCCCGCTTCACGCTCGGGTTGAGCTGGTTGAGCCACCTGCGCGCAATCACTGCAACTGATGATGCCGGCCAATGACCATGAAAACATGTCTTACCCAATCAAGGGCCACCTTCCCACTGCCCTTCAGAACGCCAATTTGAGGCCGGTAGCCGGATGAAAGAACGATCGAATAACTCTCGCCCGGCAATCAGCCCGTCACCTTACAGCGCACTGATACATCCCATGGTGCAGGTCAAGGTTACATCTGCAAAAAGGGGGGGGGGGGGGGGGGGGGGGGGGGGGGTGACCTGAGGCGGCAGCTCTTGCCGGAGCGGCCAGGGATGCCGCGCGCCATGAGCGACCAGTTTCGAGGGCCATGCTTGTTGACAAGTTGCCGCAGCGTCTCATCCTCCTGTGGTAACGTGCATGCCCGCAGCATGCCAACAGCGTCAATGCAGTCGACTGTCCTGTGCATCCTTTTTGAAGCATCTTCAGATGGCGAGGGTACCGCTCAGCCTGAAAAACTGGCATAGATATTGAACGCATCGGCTGTCGTGCTATCGGCACGTATTCGTCGACAAAACCCTGATGATTGGGATAATTGGGGGCATTGTGACGGTGGTTGGCAAAAGGGTGGGGGGGGGGGGGGGGGGGGGGATCTATACACCGCATCCGCAGGTTGGAGGTCCGGGAGGGCTAGGCGTGTTCGTATGAGACGGAGCTAGCCGCGATGTTTGTCAGCTCCACAGTCTGCCTGGCTGTCACTGTTGCGCCACGCCGGGGCGAGCGAGACCGGCCTGGCGGAATATTCCACAAAAACGGACGAGCCCACGAAGTCGGGCGTATGTCGGCAGTTGCCGGCAGGTTGCCGGTAGGCATCTGACGTGTCTTGGCGGAGTGAGGCCGTACTCCCCGCGATAGCATACGCCTCGATAGTTTTGCTGTCTATAGCTTCGCTATATCAGCGAGCGGCGGAGGGGCCGGGAGCGGTGCGTATGCGGCGATGGCACATTTGTATGCACCGAGCGCCGGTGCACGGCGCGATATCATGCCATGCTGATGAGCATCAATCAGGTAGTGGTTGCAGGGAGCAGTACTCGTACTCTTACTCTCACAACCGCGGGAGATGTGCGCTGTTTGGTGCACAGCATAAAAACATCGTTTAATCCTTACTCCACCGTCACACACCCGGTAGCGCATCGAATCGACAACGCGCACGCTTTACGCCTCGTCGAATTTTGATAGGGGATCGCGCACCTCGGGTGTCCAGGGGCCGCGCGACTCCTCCCGGTCGTCCTCCGCGTCGTCCACGTCGGTGCCGCCGCTGGGCTGCCGCTCCAACGCCTCGCCGCCAGCTGGAGCCTCCGCGGCTGCTTGCTCCTTCTCCTCGGGGGCATTCCTCCGGGCCTCGGCCGCCGCCGAGACACCTTTCGCGTCACTTGCCATCGGACAGTCCGGTATCTTCCCGATGCGAGCGCTATCAGATGTAGCTGGCCGACCTGGCGGGCCGCCGCACGGACTTTTCCGCCGAGTGATGGGAAACAGCTGCGCTGTATGAGGCGATAGAGAACAGCGTGAGCAGCAGACTGTCGTAGCAGTCGGTGCTGCGTAAACTACTACGAACAGGCACAGTTATTTGACGCGTCGCAGCTGGCACTGTGCTTCATTCACTCGGGGCTTCCGACACCAAGACGCTTGCGGCCCTAAGCCGCCTCCTCTACACGTACCCACAGAACGCAGACCCCAGATCTTGTCGCTGGATGCAGCTGAATGGGCTGAAACCCCCAGGGAATGGACGCTCCGCTAGTCCGTGACGCTGCAGGTATTGCCGGCTGGGTGACGTCCCGCGCCTAGCTTCTCAGTAGCAGCAGGTCCGTTTCCACCGGCAAGCACCGGCCTGGCCTGCCGCGGGATAATAAATGTAAGGGATTTTTTAAAGACACGTAAAGTACTGTCGTAGGATCCGACAGTCTCGTGCGCGTCGGGACGGGTGGCAGATGAGGGAATACGCTGCGACAACGGCCTCGGCCTGCCTCTCCTGCGGGTCTGCCCGGCGTTTCCTTCTCAGGCGGAAACCAGATCGCGTATCTGTGTTCCTGGTTTCGAAAACAACTTGCGTGAGGAGCCCAAAGGTTGTCTGAGTCGCTGTATGGAATACGTGCGGGCGAGACGCGGTACACTAGGTACCTGTAGTAGCCACGCGATGCTGATATGGCGACTTATCCTTGGTCGTTCAACCCCAGCATGTCGCGCCGCGCCGCGACGATAGGAGAACTGCAGGTACAGGTAGCGACTACCATGGGGCGGGTACCAGCACCAGTACCGGTGCCATCAGTCGCTCCCGCTACCCGTACCGTTATTCGTTTCCGCGCAGCAGCGACCTCTACTGGCGGCAGTTCCGGTGGTACAGTCGCTACCGTACTGGGACCGGTACGATACCGGAATGGATATACAGAGAACTATGGCGAAAATAAGAATGATGACTAAGATACATCATCATTACCCGATGATATTGGTATAGCAGTAGTCGCCCGCTACCGCTGCCTACTCGTACCCGTACTGGTACCGGTATAGTCCGGTATGTATGGCCTGGGCGGCGGCTGTACTGCATATCGCTATACGCTGCCTGATACAGTGATACTGTGGTACCTGTACAGGTAGTCGCTAACAGTGCTGATGATGGCACTTTTAGTTGTGTTTATTACTTTTTGTTTTGTCGCTCCCAGTACCAGTACCCGTTCTAATTCTGGGGAACTGTCCTTTTTGTAATTCACACCAGTACCCGTACCTGTCACCGTGTGTAACCGCATTTTTACTCGTATACAGCAAGCAAACGAAATCTGATGATAACAACATTCTAACGACATTCTAACGAATTACTGTTACTGAAGTGCGATTAGTAAGCCCTAAAAACCCTAGCCATCATCATTTACTAAGAGCCGTTCTATGCGGGCTAGATATCGTGCCCATCAGATAAATATGTAGCTAGTGGAAACGTACCGATAATGTACAAATTGCATTATGCACGATGTACTACCTGATACAGTACGACAGGCGTCAAAAGTAAGGAATGGGTGGGTCGTGATCCTTGAGCAGGCTGCACGCCACATGTCAAACTGATTGCCGCCCTGTGGGGCCATAGCGACTATATATCCCCGTCTTCCCCCGAGCTAGCCGCCCCTGGTGTTCGCACAATTAATGCGATGGCGTATATGTGGGCATATACGCGTGTGCAATTAGCGGAGCGGTCGAGATCTAGGGTTGTAACCCTAACATGATCTCCTCACAATATATTTGTGAATGCTACATGTACATCTACCTCCATGTACATCCATCTACCGCCAGACGCAGCCAAATGAGTTACATACTTACATCGCATATACGCGGTGTACATCTAGGGTCATCTAGGGCATTTCTATGCCCTACTCTGAAATCATGCGGGGTCAGCATATTGCGGCCGCCTTGCGTCGCGAGCCCATGGCCCCGCTTGGCGTATGCGCTTCGAAAACCAACAATACCGGCTCGCTAGTGCGGGCCACAAAGCGCACGGTGCGCCCCGGAAATACGTACGGAAATTGCTGATTAGCTGTAAAATGCGCAAAAATCGCAGTATAAGCTCGCAGCGCATAATGATGAGGCCACAGTGTGGCTATAAAATGTGTGCGTTACTTAGTCGCACCCGCGCCCGCGCCCGCGAAGTCCGCGAAATCCGCGGACCGTAGTTCGCACGCGGCGGGCCCACCTACGAGAAAATCTGCCCACTGCGAGAATCGAACGTGCGCACGGGCGTGCGCGCGTACAAAGATCGCCGCCTAAACACTAAGGCCGCAGCCGGAAAGTGACAATCTTGCTATGATTTGTTACATATCCCCGGTACGACCGAAGGGCTCAATGTATCGCGTGGGGCACCGATTCTAAGTTCGGCTGTTAAAAACCCATTATTCATCATGTTTCACGCCTATAGTGGCATGGGTTGTTACACATTTTGGCTAACTTTTAGCTTTGGGTGCGCGCCACATGCGTTTCATGCATCGTGCTACAAGGATGATGTATTTGGTATGTTCACCCTTTGCGTGATCGCCCGCTTGTAGTCGCAGTTGTTTATTGATTAATTCCCATGCGTGGGCTCTGGAGCCGATCAATGGCACCCCATAGAATTGCGATCACTGTCAGCTCATATCTATTGTATACTAGAAGGGGCGCGCCTAAGATCCTAGAATTACGTTACGTGGTAAATACAATTATATTGTGCAATGTCATATATTCATCACTGCATCCGTGGGGCCAAGTGTATGACGTAATACATCTTTATTATCCATGAAGATATGTATATCACTAAACACGCCGAATTTCCTGCCGACATCGTAGGAAGTTCCGATGCATATGCACGCCCATCGGGCTTACTAGCTCATAAGGCTCCCGCAGCGCCACAAGCCGGCACTTTTCTCTCTCGCCCCCCTAACCCTCAGCAAAAACTGAGCCGGCATGCTTGAATGTCTAGAATTGTCGGCGCAACTCGCACGATCATGGCAACAAGGACGTTGCTTAAGAATAGAGAGGATGCGCCATTCAAGCTGCGAAAGCATGGCGGAAACGTTGCTGAAACAACGAAGGCGATGGGCCGCAACGAGAACTTCGTCCGTGGGTGGGCTCGGAGCGTTGAAACGGGAGAAGGCTTCGGTAACCGTGCGCGGCAAGGGAGGCCGCGCGTCGTCCTCGGCAACAAGGCTGCTTCGGTGGCTGGGCGAATGACCGAGGGAAAGAAGGCCGTAAGGCCCGCCACTATTGCTTGCCGACGGAGTGCGCGTGGCCATACAGCAAAAAACAATCAGCACGCGCATTGTAAGCTTTCGGCGAGGGACTTCAGCATAGACAAGGAAAAGGTTTGCAGCTAAGGAAATTGTTACAGTGTACCGGGGTGTATATGGCTTTATACAACTATCGGCTCAGCAGTCGGTCGCATGCGCAGGCATTAGGCTTGGGTTTGCAATCTAGGCTTGGAGTCACCAGGGAGTCATCGGGGCGTAATGGCTGACGAGGGCATGATCACGTGTAACATGTGCGCAGTCTACATGTATGGGCGGATGAGCAGTATGTATATAGGCGTGCTAGTATATAAGTGAGTGGACAGTATGGGTATGGGTGTACACATGAATGCGGGTATAGGTATGCAGGTAGGGTTATGGTGGTAACCCTAACATTCCATCCCGGCCCCAAAAAAAGCAGACCCATGGGAATGATACGCAAGGGAAGCGCGCGGGTGGGGTATTCGGCGGACATGGCACGATGATCAGTGTGCGCAAGCATTGCGACAGGGACAAGTAGATTGTGTCGGGCATAATCATGGAGCATATCACTGCGAGTTGTCAGGTTAGCATATGTCGCCCGGGAATTGTGGAATATGGGATGGCAGTGCATAGCAAAAGGCAAGCGTAGTTGGCAGGAGTTGGCAGGCGGACTGTGGCAAGCTGACTGCAAAGCAATATGTGTGACGTTGCCATGGCAAAAGGCAAGCGGAGTTGGCAGGCGGGGTTTGACAAGCTGGTTGCGAAGCAATATGTTTGACGTTGACATCCAGACTTTATTGGGGCGAGTTTGGCATATGCTACGTATGCTCGATACACATGTATTGGCGAGTTCTAACTTGCAGTCATGTACTTCTGCATATGATATTTTGGCGATGTCTATGTAATCCGCAGAGTCCACGTGTTGGTACAACAAGTTAGCGGGTGTGAGCGGGTTTGTGCCGTAGCGGGCGTCAAGCGGAGTGCATGTAGTTGCGGATTGGTAGGCATCGTGGCATGAAATAAAACCGACGAGGGATAAGGTATATTGCCAGGCGTTATCACTTTACGAGCATTAGCGGTAAATGTTTTGTCATAACCGAGGGGAGGCGGGGATTGCGGTCTTTCATTATTATGCGACAAAGGTCGTTAGGGCGGAAAATATTGTAAATAAGTAAAACGGGCAAGGCGAGGAGCGTCTACGTGGATACGACAAGAAATGAAGTGGCCTTGTACTGTAAATGCGTGCACACGTGTGGGTGTAGCGGCAGAGATATCTCGCAGAGGGCGGCATGCCAGTGATAAACAAAGTTTATGGGAATAATTACCTAGGGGAAGGTGTGTGGGTGTACGGGAGACACGGAGCCTATGGGTTGATATGACAGGTTGGTACGGTGGGCAAGTCTGTGGGCAGATCCTATTGCGCATAATGGGTCACCATATGTTTTCTAAATAGTAGTGCGTGCGGCATCAAGCAAGGTGGCCGGCAGCATGGGTACAGTACTTCTAGAATGACCAAATCAAGACAGAATTTGTCCGAGGCGGGCAGCCATACTTATAAGCATAACCCGTTGCTGGAATTATATTACGTGATTATGAATACGGTTACCATAGTCATAGTTTGCTTCGGTGGTATAGTTGTGGCGAATTGGTCGATTGTTAATTCTAGATTAACTTGAAGGTGGAAGTAGTGGTAAATATGAGAGAAAATCGGGCAACGTGTCAAGCAGTTGAATGTCGCGTTTTGTGAATTCTTGGCGTAAATCCGGACGACGAGACCGGGCATCGGTCTCATTCTAAGAGCTTTTACTGCCATATAATATGTCCGGGTGCGGCGGGTGCGGGCGGGGATCAGTGGTTTGCTAGGTATGGTAGTGAGTGACGGCGGCTTGGGCGAGCAGGTAACGGAGAGTGGCATGCATAGTGTGGTCTGAGCGCGATCTAAGAACCATTTTGTATGAAAAAGCCATATTGTCAAAGCGTATTCATGCGAAAAAGTTCTTACTGGGCATAGGTGCCGTATTTGGCATGGTTATATCGTGAACCTTTGGACAGCGGTTAAGGCGTATGCATACGCATAAAGTATATTTTTTGCAAGTGCGTAAAAGGTAAGCTACATGTCCGTGCGGTTTCCAGAAACTTCTGTGCATTGCCACAAATACTATGAAAGGGGTGTGGTCATGCGAAAGTATGTATATTCATTCCATCCTTACGATATGAACTGCCGAATTCCAAAAAATCGTTAATTGTGGTGCGGGGGGCAATTGCGAATGGCAACAATGTTTGGAAGGGCGCGTGTCCCGTTGGCTATGTAATGGCCCAAATATTCGTGTTCGTTAAGGCAGTTGCAGCAGTAGTATGCAATGTTTGGCGGCAAGCAAAACAAGCGTGGTTTTCAGGTGTATGAAGTGTTCATTGAGCGAGATACACAATACCAAAACGTTGTCAAACTAGACAGGAATAAACGCGGTGTTATGCGAATGCAAAACAACCCAGCATCAAGCGTTGAATTGCCGATGGATTATTGGACAGTCCAAATGCCATGGTCTGAAATTCGAGCCCACCGAACCGAGTTTTGAACGATACTGTGCGGGCATCCATATATTTGATTGCAAGTTGGTGTTAGACCAAAACTCTGTCGAGGGCGGAATGTATACAATATAGCCGGACATCATATCTACTACGAGCATGGTGGCGTGTGGTACTGGAATATTATTCGGCGGTTATGTATATATATGGATGTATATGTGCAATCTGTCGGTAGTCAACGCAAATGCGCATGCTACCATTGCATGCTCGGTCAAACATGATAAGTGCAGCATAAGGCGGAAGCGATCACCCAATAAATTCTGTGTCGAAAAGGGCGCTTAATTGCGTTGTGTGTTTTTCTGATTCAGGAGGCGAGTGGCAATATGTTTTGATTCGGGTGGTAGGTGGGTATCTTAGAGCAATGGTATTTTGAAGCTGAAGCCGGGGCGGTACTGCTGGAAGGGGATTTAACGGCTGGCATGCTTGTGTATATGTTTGAGTATGAAGGTCCGAATTCGTTTAGTACATCATTGGAATACCAGTCGGTGGTAACAACGAAACAATCGCGATTTAAATGACTGGGCAACAGTGCGGCCATTGCGGGGTACACGCCGCGAATCATGGTGTACGAGAACACATAATTGGGATCCCTTTAAAGCCGTGGTGTTGGCTTGTATAGCACCTCGGTATAAATAGGGCGAGGTTCGGCCGGATATAAGTGATATAAGTGTGGCCGCCGGGGAGCGTAATTTGGGTGCCGGTAGTTTAGCTATTGGCTAGGTGGTAATTGTGAGAAATGTCACGCGAGAACATCGTCGTTGAAATTGTTCTTAAAGTTGGTTAAACAGTATAGACGAATTTAATAACCTCTGCTCACCCCCTTCCTATACAGGAATGATAACTTTTTCTTAACTCGTAACGGTACACGGTACGGGTACAGTGGACGGTCAAGATCTCGTCCACCTGTACCCGCGGCGATCTGACGGTCCGTGTAGAACGGGTTTCGCTATTGATAATTATCATTCCTAATGATAACTTTAGCGCTCTTCAATCCCGAAGCCGCTCGGGATTGAAGAGCGCTGGAGTTATCATTACAGATAATGATAACTTTTCCGTCCCGTACGGTACGTTTTTAACGCCCCTGTGGCCGCCGCCCGCCTGTAGTTGTCGCCTCTGCCACCCGGTCCGACCGCCATTGCGGACCATCAGCTCGAGATCCCCGCCCGCGTGCCCCGCCTGTGCGCACCCGTAGGCGCAGCCCAAAGGACCCACAGGCGTCTGCCCTGCACGCCCACAGCGGCCACAGCGCCACAGATATGCGGAGCCTCGTCCACGCCCACGCCCTCGGCCTCGCCCACGGCCTCCGCCGTCGCCGCCGTCAGCTGCCTCCCCACCACCGGGCATTGTTGTCCACCAGCGGGAAGTCGGACTCCGGGTCTAGGCTGTCATTGGGGGCGTTCTCGTTTGCAGTTGGGCCGTCCTCGCCCGCTTGTTCGCTTGCAGCGTCATCGCCGCCGGCATCTCCGCAGGATTCGCCGTCGCTGCCGTCCCCGCCTTCATCCGCCTCCAGCTCGTCGTCCTCGTCCCCTACGCCACCGTAATCCCACAGTTCATTGCTCATCCTCGGTGTCGTGCGGGCGAGGCGGGAGTCGCTGCGCTTGACTGGGCCGAGGAGGTGTCGGCAAGTGGGTTTGGGTGGAGGATGCGGAGTGCGGGCGATGCCGGGTGCGCTGCCCGGCACGGTCCCGCGCGAATCCGCTATCCTGTACGCGGGCGGCGGTGATGACGGAATGATAACTTATCATTCGCACTGTATAGGACCGTGGGCGCGATAATGATAAAGTCACCCGGAAAAGTTATGAAAAATAGTTATGAAAGTCTGTATAGGAAGGGGGTCAGCAGTATCTAGTAATGTGCAACTGAAATGTGCCGGACTCAGACGCTACAGGCATAATTGATACGGCTGCGGCGGCCATCCGTATAGCGACTAGTAAGAATAACGCAGGGCTGTACGGCGTAATTTCCCAGCGGCGCGGTACAGGTAGCGACTACCGGTACCAGGATCATTAAATATTTGCGGGCAGGCGGCATTTATGTTCAAACAGTGTATCGCATCGCCGGAGTATAACAGCATTTATAAACCAGTGTGGACGACCGGGCAATTTGTGTTTTAGCATTACCTGGTAGTAGTAAATATAATAATTATTGGACGTGCAGGTACCTGTAGAGGTTACGAAGGCGTTTCTGGGTTTTCAAAGCGGGGCTGATGGCGTTATTAATATCGGACATATGTGTCTTACCTTCAGGCTCTAGCTCAAGAGCCCTGACGTGTGCAGACATGCTGCGGCTGTGCGCGGTGTCCAGACCGCATGCTGCGGCCGTGCGCGGTGGTCGCCTGCGTATCGACAGTGCTATCCGCAGGGTACCCGGGTAGGCATCGACGACCCAGTTGGTCGGTGGCATAGGCAGGTTGTTAGTGGCAGATGTGGCGATGTAAGTATGTGGCCAATACATGCGTCGACATGGTAATAGGGGATGAGGCGGTTTGAACTAGAGGGGGCGCTATGACTTCCCGAGTTAACTAAATTCGCTAGGCGGCGCTATACGGCACTCGGTATAGTTAATAGTCGCTACCTCTATCATCTGTAGCGGTTTAGTCGCAAATGAGCAGATATAGGATATTAGCAGTCGTGATTTGGTCGTTAGTATGACTCATGAACAGCAGGCCTACGAATCCTTTTCATACATGGAGCACATATATGCGTGATGTGGCAGTGAATTAACACAGTATGACCGATAGACGATGTAGTAGACTGACTATCGCATGTACAAAACTTCGGATAGACCGTGGTAACGCAAAAGAAAAACATTTAACGATCAGCGAACTGTAGTCGTTACCAGTACCTGTACTCGTTAGGTCAGGCGCCAGTGGTTATTAATTAATTACTATAGGCATGCACGTGGTGTCATTACGATGACTGAAGCCGTGGCGGTGGGCGGGCAGGCAGTTGGCCAGGCAGGTTTGGGTTTTGTCAGTGCCGGGGCGGGGTGAAGTCCGCAACATTTTTGGACAGCAGCATGTTTCGCTTTTGCGGACAACCTGTGGCAGCAACTGTGTCAGCTGGGATGGCAAAGCGGGCAGATGCTAGCAGGAACCGACGCAGCTCGCGCGAAGGCAACGAGTGCGCCGACTCGACAGGCAACGGGCCTGACGAGGAGCCCCGTCATGCGCAGACACCGGCCCGAAGGGCTCGCTCGGCCGCACTCTCAGGAGTTAACTCGCTCACTGGGGCAGGGCAATAGGCATAGTGAGTCTCGGGAATGGGGAGCAATACGGCCAGTAAGACAGATTGTCGATTGGTTTTCAATTCGAAATCAAATCAAGGCTGGCCGCAGACCGTCGTTAACCGGCAAGGCGGTGCGAGTTCAGCTAGGTAATTCCCTTAATTGCCTTTTGGCAGCCAATGTCTGGTGCCACTGTGGTGCCTTGCTCGTCGACGCGCATTTCTTGACGGAGTTGCCTGTTCGGCGACGTCCATCGCATATGCCGTTATATAATTCGGTCATTTGCCGAGGGTTAGTGGCGGTGGGGTGCGTGGTGGCGTGGGGGAGCGTGCGGCCGGGGGGGGGGGGGGGGGGGGGCGAAGTGACTTCCATTGGTGATGCGCGGATGATGTCCGTGGCTAGGGCGCGGGTCGTGGGCGTGGCCAGCTCGGCCCGGATTACACGTGCGGTGTCGGTCAGTACTTCGATGGTTATCGGCGGCGGCGGCGGCGGCGGCAGTGATAGGCTGGTCGTTCACGATGGCAAGTGCGGGGGGGGGGGGGGGGGCAGTCGATCATACGCGGTGGAAGCACGGCGAGGATCTTTAACCAGAGCTCGAACGAAACCAATGTAAGCTTTAGGCGAGGGACTTCAGCATAGGCAAGGAAAAGGTTTGCAGCAAAGGAAATTGTTACAGTGTACCGGGGTGTACATGGCTTTATACAACTATCGGCTCAGCAGTCGGTCGCATGCGTAGGCATCAGGCTTGGGTATGCAATCTAGGCTTGGAGTCACCAAGGAGACATCGGGGCGTAATGGCTGACGAGGGCATGATCACGTGGGCGTGATCACGTGTAACATGTGCGCAGTCTACATGTATGGGCGGATGAGCAGTATGTATATAGGCGTGCTAGTATACAAGTGAGTGGACAGTATGGGTATGGGTGTACACATGAATGCGGGTATAGGTATGAAGGTAGGGTTATGGTGGTAACCCTAACACGCACAGTTCGCCACGCTTTGAAGCGAAGGCGGCCGGAGGGGTTGCACATAAAGTCAATGAATAAATAGAGGAAATGACTCACTGAGAGTTACAAGCAGCAACGAGTGGTATGGATGAAAGAGAGCAAAAAGTCAGACATACAAAACTGGATGTTCATAAATTTAATATATTTCGGCAGCAGAAAGCTTGCAAGGCGGATACGAATTTGGCAACGCCGCGGCACATTGCTGAAGCAAGAGGTAGTCAAGCATCCAAACCAAGCACATTTGTACAACGCGTTGGCATCATATGGCATGTCTAGCATGTTTGCAGTCACGAAAACCACAAGGCGCAAGGAATACAAGACAAAAGCCGTGGGTTGTGCGAATGAATACTGCTGCAAGGTGATTGAGAATCTATTCGTTCCTGAAGGTGCTCAGCTGTTTGGCGGGCAAGTGTTCAAGCTATATGAGGACGGCGCCTCTCCGCAAACGGCAAAAAAACAAGTTGGCAAGGCAATAATTCCCGCAAATCACTATAGTGCGCGCACCTCCGTGCTCCCCAGATTTGAGTCCTTGCTATCGAAAACATGTGGGACATAGTTGAGGACCAGATGATGCGGGGAATGAAATTCGAAACCCTCCGCAACTTTGAGAATACGCTCCATCGCAATAAATGGGGCAATATATCAATAGAACAATGCAGTAGCATGAAAGCGACAATCTCGCTTTGTGTTGTTATATACATAATCCTTACTGGGACCGCCCGGTACCGAACGGCTCGCTGTACCGCGTGGGGGGACCGACTTGAAGTTCGACTATTAAAACCCGGTTCAATACTTTTGACGCCTATAGTATCGCCATGAGATGCTGACAAAGCTCCCGCCCACGAAGTCGTCGTCCCAGGTGAGTGTCGTTTCCGGAACTTGGAAGCTGCGCCGCATTAGTGATATAATCCGACCGCGCACCCCTGCCGCAAGCGCCAGCACCTCAAGTCTGCTCAAAGCTGCCTCAGGTGCTCGTGGCGGGTCCACCAGATCACGCTCAAGTGATCAACGAGCTCCTCCGTGCAGGCCTATACACCCCGCCGACCACAATAATGACGGCCATCACAGTGGCGGGGGCGGCGGCGCTGCCGCTGCGGAGAACTACTCGCACGGCGCCGGCGGCCCGCCGCCGCCCGTCGCCTGCTCGTCTCGTCGGTCGCAGGACCGGACACGCGATTCCCCAGCCGCCTCTCCAGTGCCGCCGGGCGCAGCTCTGCGCGCTGATCAACCCTGACGTTCAGTCCGATGACCGGTACCAGCCGCGCGGGGACCCGCTAGAACAGCGCAGGCTGGGGAAGGAGCTGGGTGCGGACGCGCGCCGCCCGAGACCCTCCCCCGCGCCCCCCCCCCCCCCCCCCCCCCCCCCCCGCCTTCTCCTCTCCGCTTTCCTCCGCTTTTACCCCGCCAGGTGGTCCGTGTGACTGGACAGCGACGGGCGGCAGAGCGAAACCGCAACCAGATTGTGAGAAAAGGGAGGAACGGACCACGGATCCTGGGAGCGAGCGAGCGAGAGAGAGAGAGAGAGAGACCCGCGAAGGGGTGCCCTATTGTGGCACAGTGCTTCCATATCGAAGATTCGAAATGTTCGAACAGTGGCCAGGGCAGGCAGGACACTGAATCCAAATTTGTGTTGATCCTATCACATGTCCGTGCACTTTGAAGTGCGCCATATTGGATCATTGTCCCAAATTAGGGCACCCCCTTCCACTCTATGTGGTTACGAAGAAACATTTAGAAAAGCAGAGGTCCTTTGAAGAGTGTGCATTTGTCAGGTGACCTGACTCTGCCCTGGCTGAAACTGTGGCTGCACTCCTGCCCTGCATGTGGCGAGCAGCCCGGGAGGAGGTGGCGGCAGCTGCGGAGACGGTGGACCGGCTGATGAAGGCGGTGCGTCAAACTCTCTGTTTCAGCACCCTGTTGCCTGGCCGCAGTGCCTACAACCCTGTGTCTGCGCTGAGGGCGCAGCTGGCCTGCGCACAGCATGCTCATGGCAGAGACTCCCTGGCTGGCGTGACCCTACCCACGATGGGCGCGTCCTGCCTGTACTCGGCGGCCTGAAGCTGCAGCTGTTGCCCGACAGGTGCTCAGGGAGATGATGATCGCGGAAGGGGTCGTGTCTGTCATGGGTTGGTGGCCCTCCCGCGCCACGCAGTGGCAGAGAGGTCGAGTAGCAGAGGTTGGATCCGGGGCGGGGGCGTGGGTGACTCACTGAGCTGACGCTGGCACCTGCAGGTGAGGAGCACCGGGACACAACGCTGAAGGAGGCGATCCAGGGGTGCCTGCTCCAAGAGACAGACAACCTCAGCGACGTCTTCTTGGTAAGATGAGGCAATTTCTGCCGGAGTTGGCTGCAGGGGAGCGGGAGGGAGTACGCAGCAGTGCTGCTTTCTCCAGTCGACAAGTGACTGGTGTGTGTTGCCTGGGGGCGCAGGCGACGTTGATGCAGTTCACCAAGGCGGCCACGGACAAGGGTCAGGAGCAGGCGGCGGCTATCCTAGCGGCCATCTACGAGGAGACGATTCTATACGTGGAAAGCAAGATGCCGTCGGAGATGCGGCTGTTGTCGGAGCTGATCGAGCAGCCGGTGGCCCGGGTGCGCCAGGAGCGCATCGACATCGCCATCACCACAACCGGCAGGTGCACTGACCAGCCCACCCTCGCTTCCCTGGCCTGCTACCTATCCTTCTGCGGATGCCAATGCCTTCAAGGTAGAGCCTCCTTTCCTAACCCCCTGTCCGAATGCTACAGGGACGGGGAGCCGGAGTACAACCTCGAGGCGCTGGCCATCACCGCCAATCGTATGGTGGAAGACATGGAGAAGCGCACCAGCATCCCGGACAGGTGAAGGGGTCCTACCCGGGAGATGTGGATAGGGGGGGGGGGGGGGGGGTGTTGCTCTCGGGCATGCCTGATCCTGCGGTATTCCGTAGCTGACTGCTCTCCCTTGTGCAACTTGGCGCTCAGGGGACTGCTTCTGCGCATGTGCCTGGTGCGGGAGGAGCTACGTGTAACCGCTCTGTGAGTCGGCCCTGCGCCCTGTGAGAGCACAGACACAGACACACAGACATACACAGACACACACATATCTTCTGTAATCATGTGTGTGATTTCGGATACACACACTGACATGGGCATATTTTCCAATGTGATACGTGAGATGGGGAGAGAGAGAGAGAGAGAGTAACCTGAAGTGATGCAGAGCGTATAGTGCACAAGGGGCATTGCCCCACCCCACTGGGTACGTAGCTCAGGTTCAGTGAGAACACATAAATTGAAAACGGGGCGCCGCTATACTGCATTGCAGGCCGGCAGCGGCAGCATGCTGTGCCGAACGAGTTGGAGAGAGGGATTTAGGGGGGAGGGGGGCGGGGGAGGTGGCTGAGCGCAATTGGCACGGTGGCCCCACAGGAGGAACGGGCAGATGTCACCCGAGCTGGTCAAGTTCCAGACGGTCATCCCAGCGAGGGTGTCGCACTTCGTCAAGGAGGTGAGCCTCTGCCGCAGTGGTGGCCGGGGTCATGCTTTATGAAGCATTGAAGCTCTTGCTGACAGCGCCGCGCCTGTGCCTGGCAGCTCATTCCAGTGGGCGATGCCGCGCGGCGGCTGGCCTTGATGGAGAAGGTGCTCCGCGGCGACTGGGAGGGTGCGGCACCCAAGCTGATGGGTGCGCCCCCACCCATCAAGGCGGCGAAGAAGCTACCGGCAAGCTTGCGCAGTTGACTGACTTCGCCACATGGATTTGCCATGTGTTACGCCTGCGCTAGTCATCTTGCCATTTTCTGTCATTGTGCTATTCATGTTTACATGAAAATATATCTTGATAACAGTAAGTTTTGACTGAATCACTGATCCCTCATACGCACTTGGCTGTGATTGCTTTCGGTTGCTCAACTGGCAGTCCTCTGCCGCTCTGCCCCCTTGCCTCAGGCACACAGAAGGAGCGCATCAACCGCGCCAAGTTCCGCCTGCCGGAGGACGACGTTCCCGATGTCGTGAGGCCAGGTGAGCTCAGAGCAGCCCCCCTTCCTCCCCCGCCCCTCCTCCCCTCCCCCCCCCCACCCCCCTCCCACCCCATTCTCTCTTCTCCCGCATTTCCGCCAAACGCAGCTTCACACAAGAATCTACAGTCCCCCTGCGGTAACACGTGTGGTAGCGCCTCTTGGCATACAGAGGTAGAGGGGGCCAATTTCATCATCCAACAGAGGTTCCGACTGTGCACTGTTCGAATGAAAATCCACGCGGGGGGGGGGGGGGGGGGGGGCACCTAAGGATTGCCTCTCCCTGCTGCGCAGGCGCGTTGCTGTCCACGTTGCTCCGCCTGCAGGTGGCGATGGAGGCGGACAAGGACAAGATCGCGGACAACAAGCGCAAGCTGACCCGCGTGGCGGAGATTCGCAACGAGGCGCTCACCGTCATGAAGCGCATTGCCTTTGATGACAAATCCTACTCCATGTAACTCAGGGGGCGCCTTCACGGAGGGGACTGCTGCCTTTGGGAATATCATGCGGCATGGCATGAGCCCTGGAGGGGAGAGGGGCGGGGTCCTTGTCCTCAGGCTATATGTATTGTCAACATGGGTTATTATGTGAGTATAGCCACATACATGTCCCCATGCAGGGCTCTTCTCAGTGACGGATGCATATGGTGTTCATTTGAGTACGGAGTCGCATTTTCATGCAGCAAGTCTGGCTACAATTGATAAGGAGTCCTGAAAAATCACGCAGCAGCAACCAGTGATAATGTGAATACCATAGATGGGCAATGCGATGTGTGTGTGTGTGTGTGTGTGTGTGTGTGTGTGTGTGTGTGACAATACTGGCGTCGCTAGTTCGCGCAGTCGATATTTAGTGTAAGATCTGTACGCCCACTACAAGCAGCGACCCGTTATCAACTCAGGATTTATCCTATCCTTGATAGTTGTACCTTAATTAAAGTACACCAGCACGGAACCATTAATTCGTATTCAATTCCTATTGCCTATTCGGATGGTTTCCTGATCGCCTTTTGCACCTAGCTCATGTAACTTAATTGATTCCTATACAATCGCTATTTAAAAGCAGCAGTACGTGGTAGTCGCTACAGTATATCTGCGCAGCACCTTCTCAGTGCGCGCGACAGCATCACCGTGTGCGGTGCTGGATCACCTTCGCCCCCAGTACGAGTAGCCCCACCGCCCCGGCCCCATCTAGCCTCGCGAGTGGACAGGGCTGACCTGGGCCTCTTGGCATTCGAGTGAGCAGTGCCGGTAGCAGCATAGTACCGGTCCCACCGGCCCCACCCACCCAGCGGCCCCGGAGGCGCTGCGGGGCCGTGTGTCGCCATGCCTCACCCGCCGCCCAGATCGCGTAGCTGCCCTCAACCCCCTCCCACGCGACGTCACCGTTATGCCCGGGCTGTGGCGGGTCGCTTGTATCCGGCGGGGCGCCGCGCGATGTCTGCGCCTTCCGCCGATGGTGCGGCAGAACGCGCCGTTGACCCCGGGTCGCCGCCGCCCCCCAGTACATCGTCCAGTATATCAGGCAGCCCCGGCGCATCGCGTGCGGCGGGAGCGTCGCCCGCGGCAACACCGTTCACCGGCAGTGCACCCGACGCCACCCAGCCAAGGCCGAGCCCGCCCGCGACTGACGCCCCGCCGGCTCCCACGTACGCCCAGGCGGTGAGCCGGTCGTCGAGTCCCGAGTCCGCGACGGGCGCGGCAGGTACGACCGGCGCGCGCGCTGCCTCGCCTGTGTCGTCGCCTCGCCGCAGTACTTTCAGCAGTATTTCGGGGCCCGGCGCGTCACAGCGCGATCACGATGGCGCTCCGACCGGCCAGGAAGTCTCCGAGCGGCCCCAGCCGCGGCCGCGCGGCGGCAACCGCGGCATAGCGCTCACCGGCCTCGATGCTCTCGCCCGCCTGCATTCCAGGCTACACGACAGCGGGCCGGCGCGGCGGGGCGTAGCACCGGCAGCGGCTTGGACAGTCGCCGACGCGCTTTCAGTCGCTGGCGTCGCCGCGGGCGCCGCATGGGCGCCGAGGATTGACGCCGCAGCCAGGTCGCTCCAGCCCGCCCGCGTCAGGCACCACCCGGCCGATGTGTTGGCTTTCACCGAGGTCGCCGCCGCGTGGCTAGCCAAGGCGCGCGCCGTGTTGGCCGAGCGGCACCGCCGTCGGGGGGCGCGCCGCGCCGGTGGAGTTGGACAATCGTCGGTGCTGCCGTCGCCCGCACTGCCGTCCGTCGCTGCGTTCCGGGGCGTCGCAGCGCCCCCGGTTGTTGCCCCCACGCCGCCAGAGGTGGGTGCACCGGCCGGCCACCCCGGTAGCCAGGCCTCACGGGCTCGGTATCCGCCCCCCCCTACTCGCCCATCTCCAGCCGGCGACGGGGTGGGGTGGGGCGCGGTGGACCACCTCTCCGACGTGGACATGGTGCACATGCCGGCGGAGATGTCCATGGAGACGGCGGTGCCGATTGACTTTCAAGAAGCGTGGGCAGAGGCACAACGCTGCGTGAATGAGCGGGTGGTGGCGGCGATGGAGGCCAATGACCCCGTGGTGTTGGATAGGGCGCTTAAATGGAAGTACCTGTTGCCGCAATTGTTGCTTAGGGCCCCGAGCCGAGGCGGACGGCGGCGGCTACAATCCTTGGCGTGGCGCTTCCGCGCTTTCGCGGAGAGGCGCATGACCGAGCTCGTGCGCTCATGGGACGACGCGCGCACTGAGGCGTTCTACGCCGGACATGCCCGCCAGCGTCGGACGGACGCCGATCTCTTTGCGGCGCTGCTCGTGGACACCGTTGTGGCGTTGGTGGAGGACGGAGAGCTCTCCCGAGCGGCGGGCCGACTATCTTCTAAGGGTATGGGCGACTTGTCCGATCCTGCTATCCTCGCCCAGCTGCGCGACAAGCACCCGTCCCGTAGCCACCCGATCCCAGACGCCGCGTATGACATTCCGGTGGACGAGGCCGCCCTGACGGTGGACATGCGCGTGCCGTACCAGCAACTCAAGCAGCACGTGGCGGCGGGGCCCTCAGGCATGCGCAACGAGTATCTCCGCTGCTTGGTGGGCGAATACGCCCCGGCGTCCGGGCCCGCGGCAGTCCGCGCCATGTCGGAGGTTGCCTCCATGTATCTCCAAGGTCGCCTGCCCGGGTGGTTCAACCGGCTCTTCGCCTCTGCTAGGCTCGTGGCACCTGTCAAGAAGCTAGGCGAGGGGAGGGCCCCGGACGTGCGGCCTGTGGCAGTCGGGGAGGCGGAGCGGCGCGCAGCGGAGCGGGCAGTGGTTGACAACATGAAGGAGGCATACGTGTCGGTGCTCGCTCCATCTCAGCTCGGCGTTGGCATTCCCGCGGGCGACTCTGTGCTCATCCACGGCGTCCGGCTCATCGCCGAGAAGCTTGGCCCACGTGCCGTCATCGTCCACACAGACCTTCGCAACGCTTACAACGAAGCATGGCGCCGCACCATCATCCAGCGCCACATCGATTGCTCTCCACTACACCCTGTCATCCCTGCGCTCCTAGCCTCCCTCTCCACGGACTCGTATCTGGTCGTGGACGACCGGTCCGCCCCTCTGCGGTCGGAGGACGGCGTGCAACAGGGCGCACCTTTGGCCACGACTTCCTTTTGCGTCGCGATTCACCCCGAGGTGCAGCAGTGTGATACCACGTTGGAGGTCAATGACGGGGCGGCGCGCTTCAACGCCGACGATGGAATTTTGGTGGGCCTTCCGGAGCACGTTTGGCCGGCTCTTCACGCCTTCCGCACGTCCATCAAGGCGTCCGTGGGGCTTGAGGTGCGCTTCGACAAGATGCAGGCGTACAGCGCAGACATGGAGGCGGCGCGGCGTGAGGCTCCGGCCGACATCGAGTGGCCAGAGCTAGATGGCCATCACGGCATCGCGGTCCTCAACGTGCCGCTCGGATCGCCAGAGTATGTGCAGGCGTACATGCGCGGCAAGGCGGAGGAGCTACGAGAGGAGGTGGACGCTAGCCTGAGCAAGCTTCTGTCTGCCAAGCCCAGCCGTCGGTACACCCACGCCTTGCATCACCACGCATGGGCCCTGCTCAAGCATTGCATGCAACACAAGGCGGGGTATTGGCTCCGCAATTGTCTTCCGTCCGAGGTGGAGGCCTTTGCGGAGGCGGTGGATGCCACCATCCTCGCGGCGGTCGAACGGGTGCTAGGGGTCTCTTTTGATCCCTCCACGTACGGCACCGACACCAATCCGGTGGTCACCGATTTCTTGGCGGAGCTTTTGCACGACCCCGACCCCATGGCAGCGGAGGTGGCTACCTTGAGCGAGGATGCAGTGGCCAGGGCGCGCAGCAGGCTTCACCTCCCCACTCGAGTGAAGGGAGCTGGCATCCGCCGCATGGCTACCGTTCGTGATGCCGCCTTCATCGGCTGCATGAACGCCATCCTCCCAAGGTTCCTGACTAAGAACTCCGGCACCAACACCCCCACCCCTGGTTTCTTCGACCCACAGCTCGGGTCCGTACTTGGCCGAGGCAGCTTCAACGCAAATTCTTCCGCCCGCCAGTATGACCACTTCCTCAACGATGCTCATGGGTCGGACAGCTACGCCGCGGAGATGCGCGAGGCGTGGGGCCGCCTCCAAGCGGCTACTGCTGGCCATCTCGGCGACGCAGATGCACGCCAGATAGAGCGGGAAGTGGAGGCTGCGTCGGGCTCGCAAAAGGAGCTGACGGCATTTCTAGACCAGGCCAACAACTCTCGGCTTCGAAATGAGGTGTGCGCTCTCCCTGCCACATGTAGGGAACGGATCTTGTTCAACCAGCTCGACGCGGCGTCAGGCATGTGGACAGTGGCCATCCCCACCGCGCGGACAGCTATGACTCCGCATGAGCTGCGGGAGGTCGCTGCCGGGTACTTCTTTCTGCCTAGCCCGTGCTTGGCCCCGGTGGTTGGGTGCCAGATTATTCTGCCCTCGACGGAGCACAACCCCGTCATTGTTGATCTATACGGCGACGCGCTCATGAACCTCCCGGCGCCTGGAGACGCTCACTGGCGTGTACAGCACGACGCTATCGCAGATGCCTTCCGCGATCACTGTGTTCACGACCTAGGTATCGCGGTACGGCGGGAGGTGGATGACTTGTTCCAGCAGGCAGTGCCTCTCGGCAACACCGTACCCCGGGATGAACTCAAGGACCTAGTGCCGGACGCAGAGCTCTCCCTTCCGGCGTTCAACGTCGTGACCGGGAGCTATGATCCCCGGAGCTTGAAGTCCACGCTGCTAGAGTTCAAGACTATGCGGTACGGGGTCAAGTACACTTCAGTGCCCCGGGCCACAGCTGTGGATCGGTTTGAGCGCTCCCTGTTGGGCGACATACAACGGGGGTTGGCTGCGCGGGACGCGGCGTGGCACAACACAGAGCCCGGACACAAGGGTCCTCTTCGAGACATCCTGGATATGTCGGAGTACACGGGCATGGTCTTCGGCACAGTGGGTGAGGTGAGCAAGGGGGTGCACCGCACAGTGCGTGGTATCGCATGCTTGGCTGCGGACCGGGGTGCCCTCTCATCGCGGGGCACTCGGTGCATCACCCGGGCTCACCAGGAGGCCTTGCTCGCAAGAGATTTCCTCGGGGTCCTGAGCTTGGTGGCCGCTCGAGAGCGTGCTCGCTGCCTCATCAGACGGCGCAGATTCGTCTCCCATCCCGTTGCTGAAGCTGCACAGCACGTCCGAGGATCACCCACACACACACGTGCTCGCGTGGCCCGGACTCTGAACCGTGTGCGCATCACTCATCCATCCCGCCTTATGCGGGATGCGGGCCGATTTTAGGCGGCTTGCTGTGTTGATTTTCTAATTCTGGGGAACTGCCCTTTTTGTAATTCACGCCGGTAGCAGCGTCACGACACTGTAGCACCTGCTGTGCTCTGTCGGCTATGGTGGTCTGCTTTCCCGGCCTTGGCACCGCCTAGTCGCTCAGGCCGATGTACACGGGGGGGCTGTGCCAAGGCGGCGGCAGAGGCAGTGGGCGGGAGGCAGGCGGGGGCAGCGCCGCTCGGCGGGACGGTGCTGAGGCAGGTCGGGGCAGCTCTACATGCGCCGTGGGCGTGCGCCGGGTCAGTGACGGCTAGGTCTCCTGGCTTCCCCCCCGGGGGGGGGGGGGGGGGGAGAGGGCACCCAGCTGGGTGGAGAAGGGCGATATGTGCGGCAGGAGGCTCGGGGCCTGAGACAGAGTGGTGGCGGCGAAACGCGAAGCTGATGGAGTACAAGGAGGAGCATGGCGACTGCCTGTTGCCTCGGGGATAAAAGGCCAATCGGCCACTGGGCAGCTGGGTCTCCTTGCAGCGGGAGAAAAAAGGAAGGTGGTGCTAGCGGAGGAGCAGAGGCGCTCGAGGCGCTGGGCGTTGACTAGGATCCGCAGGAGACGCAGTGGCAGCGCATGTACGGGCGGCTGGTGGAGTACAAGGAGGAGGAGGAGGCAGCGACTGCCTGGTGCCTCAGGAATACAGGGGCAACCCGGGGCCTGGGCAACTGGATCGCCTCGCAGCGGTTGCTGATGCGAAGAACAATGCGAATCCGCACCCCTGAGCGGGAGGCGGCACTGGATGCGCTGGGCGGCATGTCCCTGATTCGGACCAGACAGAGGCGGAATGACAACACAGGTTCGCGCAGCTGGAGGCATACCGAGCGGTGGAGGGTGACTGCCTGGTGCCCGAGAAGCATGGCCCACTGGGGTGGTGGGGGAACACGCAATGGGGGGTCATGAGCCGAGGAGAGATGAAGCCCCACCGGCAGAAGGTGCTGGAGGACATCGGCTTTGTGTGGAGCGTGAGAAAAGGCGGCCGGGCTACTTACAAGGACGAGCAGGTGCAGGCGTGGTTGGAGCTGCTGCTGGACCACAAGGCGGAATACGGCAACTGTTGGGTGCTATACGAATAGGTCACTGAGAGCCGCAAGAAGCTGGGACAGCGGCTCGATGGCCGACGCACACTGTGGGGAAAGCGCCGACTGCGAGAAGACGGGCGGCGCCGCACGACGTGGACTTTGTGTGGGACCCGCAGGAGGAGCAGTGGCAGCCCATGGTCGTGGAGCTGTGCGCCTTCAAGAGGGAGACTGGCCACTGCCGTGTGAGCTCGCGTGATAAGGAGCACAGGAAGCTATGGATATGGGCTGCTACGCAGCGCAAGGTATACAACAGCGGGTGGCTTCATACGGCGCGGTAGGGGACGCTGGAGTCGCTGGGATTTCTGAGGAGCTTGCGGGAGCAGTGATTGCTGCGAGGGATGCGGTGTGGAGGGGGCGGAAGAGAGACTGGATGCCGGGCGAAGTGGCATGGTGGGCCCGCTCCGCTTAGAGGCGAGCTGTCTAGGAGATCTGCACTACCTCATGTAACAAAGCAGATAACCCGAAACCATACCGCAAAGGGTCCCCCCCCTTTATTTTTAATGTATAGCTGCATCTTGTCATGTGTATAGTTATGTGTTCGCGCTGGGGCCGCTGACCCAAGTAATGTTTTATGGCGTGGTAAATGAGTCATGGCAGCAAATAAGCAACCGCTAGGCCAAGACTGTAATTGAAATATGCACCATGGTAGTAGCTGTCTGCCTTACGATTTTGGAGAGGCCTGATTACGAATAATAATTTATTCAATGATGCCAAATTTGAAAACTGACATTTCTTACAATGTTGTTCCTGCTTAGGCAATTGTGCTAGCAGGGAGCTGTCGTTCGGCCCGGCTGCCCGAACGACCCGCGTAGAGTCCCCTAATTAAGGCGCCTAGCGTGCATCCATGTGAAGGCCAGTGATGATGCTACTACTCAGTGTTACTCACTGTTATATTCGTGTCGCCCAGTCGCCATATACCGATGCAAATGTCATGATTTCGTGTGCTGCGGGATTCAGCAGCGCGTTTCCGCGGTTCCTCATAATGTTATCATGTCACGTCACATATATAGACATTATGTGTATGTATATACATATATTTATTTATATCTATATATTTATATATCTATATCATATATCATATATATTCATATATATTTATATATCTATATCATATATTTCATATATCTATATATCTATATATCTATATTTATATAGAAGGTATACATATTATCTATACATATATATACACATGGACAATGTAGAGACAATAATTTATTGGATCCTACATCCTTGACGCCACCCACGGTGCTGGCGCACTTTCTGTTTGCAGTTATCGCGACAAGCAGTGGGAGGTGTGCCTGGAGCTGTTGCTCACCTAAAGTAGTGCACGCCGCATGGCGACTGCCGGATGTCAAAAAAGCAGGTGCTGGAGGATGGCCAGAAGCTGCGACAGTGGGTCAGTGAGCAACGCACGCTGTGGGGAGAGCGCTGGCTGAGAGTAGACATGGCGGAGGTGTTGCACGAAGCGGGCTCATTGTGGGAGACGTTGGGGGCTTGCGCTGCAGCATATGCCATATTTGAGAGAGCTGTGCGCCTTCGAGGTGAATGATCCAGAGCGGTTCCAGCAAAACCTCTTGTTTGAATACTTTTTCTCTGAATCCCCCGCCCCCCCCGTCGTTGGCGCCAGACCGCTACAGGTAGCTTCGCGACATACCATAGAATGCACATCGGGTAATCCTTAATTCATGCTGCGCAAAATAATCTTCCGGTTGTGTTAAACCAAAAAAGTACTGTGTACTATAGAAGTGACACCCAAAATATACAATAAATGCAGATTATATTCGAAACCCAGCAATCATCTAAACATCCAAAAATAAAAGGAACCGGCAGATTATGTATTATATCGGTTGATGATGCCAGGGCCCGCGACGACGACGATTAATAATCGCGGCGCTCTCTCTGCGCGCCTGGACGCACGCGAAGTAGCATATAACGCCACTGGTACCCCTGCTCACCTGCTGGTAGTCGCTACTTCTGAGACATTGGGGTTGCTGCTGCTGACCGGGCCGCGCGTTGGCCGCGTTGGACTCGCAGGGAGGAAATTGTCCAGAGGAGGGTGGCCAGCGCCGGCAGCGCTCCCACCAGTACAGGTAGCACGCTGGTAGAAGCACTGGCGGGTGCTTACAGTATACGGACCCCAGCGCTGCAGCAGCAGCGAGGGGGCCAGTGGCGCGGACTGGGCGCTCTGGGCCAGCGAGGTAGAGGCGGACTGCAGGCGCCGCCCCGTTGGGCCGGTGCGGCGCGGCGCTCGGCTCGCGAAGCCGCGCGATCCGGAATGAGTAATGGCTTCCGTGGGTGGCGGCGATGCGGCGGCGGCGGGTGCCGCGCTGGGCAGCCTGGGACTCGCGCTGCGACAGGAGTGGGTGGACGCCGCGGTCGCGGCACTCGGCGGCCCGGACGGTCCCCCCGGCTGGGCGTCCTGGCCGCCGCACCGCCGCACGGAATCGCTGTTTGGGCAATTCCTGCTGGCGGACCTCAACTCAGCGGGCGCCGGCTGCCTACCGCCCGGGCTGCAGGTGGGCGGGGCGATGCCGCTGCGCGATGTGGCTTGAGGGCTGTCAGCGCCCACGGCTGAGCGGATCCCCCTACCTAGTATGGTATTTTGATTACTTTAATATGGGTATGCCGCGATGGCTTTCCTTGCTGGTCAGCCAATAGCGTTATTTAGTTCGAAGGGGGTGGGGGGGGGGGGGGGGGGGGGGGGCGGGGGGGGGGGGCCTTAGTTCACAGTATGGCAGTGGCAGCGAGGTATTTCTTGTGCAAAAGTCACTGGCCCAGAACGTTTTTTTTTCCTCTGATCTTTTTGCTTGATAACGACGGCTCTGTTCTTTTTTTCCTTGCGCTGTTCAAGCTGGAAATCTCCGCCGTCCCACCTTCTGTGCTGTCAGGGCATGCATAAGCAGAAGCTAGCAGGGCGGCACGTGCTTCAGGTGGACGAGCTGGTGGACATCGCCAAGCCCAACCAGTCCAGGTGCGCGCCGCCTTTGTCCCCTCTCCCTCCCTTCCCGCCTCCGTCTTGCCCCCCCCACCCCCCCCCACCCCCCCCCCCCCCCCGCCCCCACTATGTCCAGCCACACACCTCCCCGCACCACCGCTCAATCTGGCATAAATGTCGAACCCTCACCCCACTGTGCCCGCCAGGTACTCCGACACCTCTGGCTACCGCTGCCTCAAGATGAACCTCACCGACGGTGCGCTGCTCTGCTCTGCTTCACCTCCATCGGTATTTCGTGTGATCTTTCCACTGCGGGTAAGGAGCCACGGGTTAAGGTCGCGGGCATGCAGGCCGCGGGGGAGGGGGATTGAGGAGAGCGGATAGGTGAGGAGCGGGGTGGCTGAACAGAGGCAGGCAGACCATGCTGAGGCCGTGGGCGCCGTGGCGGTCTGCTTATCGTGCCCCCCCCCCCCCCCCCCCCCTCCCATCCTCCCTGCAGGTGCGCAGCAGGTGGCGGCCATCGAGTACCGCCCCATCCCGGCGCTCAGCAGCGCCACCCCTGCCGGCATAAAGGCAAGCACCACACATCAGAGCAACCTTCCCCCCCTCTCCACCCCCTCTCCCATCTCGGACTGCGCAAGGGCCTGCTCCTGTGTGTATGCGGGAGCGAGAGTTTGCCCACAACCCTTGACGGCAGGCGCCCCTTGTGGGTGGATGGCGAGTGGAGAGCTAATGGAGCGGCATTCCGTTACCTGTGCGGCGCCACAGATCGCGGTGACGGACGCATGGGTGCGGCGCGGCGTGATGCTGCTGCGCGCGGAGAACGTGGTGGTGCTGGGCGGGCAGGTCCGGGCTCCTGCCCCCCCCCCCCCCCTCGCCCTTCCCTTCTGCTATCTGCCTGAGCCTTCCAGCAGCATGTGGTCCAGCCCGCCACGGCCCGTCAAGCAGCGCCCCACCGTGCCGGGGTGCAGGTAGAGCGGCTGGAGCGCGCGCGGCAGGAGATGCTGGCGTACTGGAACCGCCCGCTGGGGGGGCGCCCACGCCGGCAGCCGCAAGGTGGAACCGGCCAGCAAGGGGGGCGCGGCGCCGCGGAGGCCGCGGCGGAGCGGGAGCGGCTGGCGCAGGCGGCGTGGGCGTGGGAGGCGCGCGGCGAGGGCGAGGGGCCAGGCGGCGCGGGGGTGGCGCCGGGCGGTGGGGAGCCGATGCAGGTAGAGGTGCGCCCGACAGAGCAACAGCCCCTTCACGATTGACCGCAGAGGGCAGACATCCGTCAATGGGACGAAGGGTGGCTGCACCGCATGGCCCAGTGTTGGGGGGTCTGTGGAACTCGTCACCCCCCTCGCTACACCCCAGGCCCCGCTACCCGCGCGCACACCAGTCATGGGCTAGCCCGCGAGGCCTCTCATGCGACGCTGGGCTGAGGACGGCCACAATCGGTGGTGTGTGTGCAAATACTGCTGTAGGCCGGTGGTGGTGTAGCAAGGGGAGCGTTGGCAGCATTGGCCAATGCGGCGGTACATTAGCGCAACATTCGAGGTGTGCGCTCGTTGTGCTACCACACATGAATGGAGTGTTGGTGGGTCGCCAGGTAGGCGGTGAACCGCGCCGATGCACACCGCACGGGGGAATCCCCCATTATCCTTAGGAGCTTCTTGTGGGGCCGCTCCGTTTCCTTGATTGACTAGCGCATGCCCGTGTACAGCTACGCCCCGCTACATCCCGAGACTCCACCAAGGTGGTAGGTAAGCACGGAGGAGGAGGGAAAGGGGGAGGGGGGGGGGGGGGGGGGGGGGGGGGGGGGCGGGGGGCGATACTCAGGTTGGCTCAGGCGTCAGCCGGCGCTTGTTTAGCACGTGACAGTTGCCTGCCCACCTCACCCCACCCATCGGCGCACCTTCCGCCACCGGTGTGATTGGCCTATGCGTCACCACGCAAGCACTTGCTTTCCTTGGCGAAGTTGGCAAGGCAGTCAGGGGTGGGTTCAGGGATGCTTGCATCAGCATGACTAGCCGTTTAAGGGGCGTTCCAGGCACCCCGCCAAAGGGACCCCGTCCGGCGTGTGACATGGGCGATGTATCAGACAGCCAATGCCTTCGCGATTGCTTGCCACACCCGCATCTCCAAACGGAAGGTCGCGCACATGAGATACTCCACACGCTCATCTGCTTACCCAAGCCGTTGGCTTGTCCAGTCACATAGTCCCGAGGCCGACCTACCCCGATCGCAGTGATGTCTCGATCGAGCCCACTCACGCCTCCGTTTCATCCTGGTGACCCTCCTCCACTGCGCGTCGCGGGCAGCGGCTCGGTCACTGAGCATGCGCCGCCGTCATGCCACTGCTGCAGGGCAGCGCGCCACAGCGGGCCCGGCAGCCCCACACGGGGAGCGGCCCCGCCACGGCCTCCGCCAGCCAGCCGCCGCGGGCGCTGCCAGAACAGCAGCCACCCGGCCAGCCCATCGCCAACGGGGGCAGCGGCGGCGGCCCGCGCGGGAGCGCCGCGCCATTGGGTATCGCAGGGAGGGCGGCGCCACCGGGCATTGCGGGCAACGGGGCCCAGCCTGGCAGCGGCAGCTATCCTGGCACCCGGGCGGACCCTCCCCCGGACGCTCGCCCCATCGGCGCGGTGGAGGGGCTGCTGGGCGCAGAGCGGGGCGGGCGGGGGCTGCCGCTTGGCACCCCGGGGCGGCTCAACCTGAGCCTGAGCCACCATGGGGGACGGGCGCAGGCGCAGGCACACGCTGGAGCAGGTCTGACGGCGGGGGCAGGGTCGGCCGGCGGGCGCGGAACAGCGACCCCCCCGCATGGGAGCGGCCCGTCCTTCATGTCGCCGGAGCCCCGGCGCCCGGTGAGTCTCCCCTCTCGACATCAACGCAAAGGATTTCCGAGTGGGAAGGGGGGGGGAGGGGGGGGGGGGTAGTTGACCGTGCATGCGTTTGCAGTGTTGATGATGACAAACAATAAGAGCAATGTAGAAACTGCCTTAAATGTATCGCTAGAATGTCATTATAAAGCCCGCTGTTTCCAATACGTCTGAATGTGCGTTCCGACCCTACGTTAATGCCTTTCAGTCGGTCTGCTGCGAGTGGAGACGGAAGGGGAGAGAGAGAGAGAGAGAGAGAGAGGGAGAGAGGGAGAGAGAGAATTGCCGATATTCAGGTTTATCAAGGGCGGCTGCACAGTTGGGTATGTTCCCTATACTTATGCAGTGTACAACCAATCTTCACGAGGGCTGTAACAAAGCAGCTGTTATGGGGTGTAGCTGTGGGCAGAGGTGGGGCTCCGTATTATTCATCGCCTCCAGAGCCATTCCCTCTCTTTTCAACCCCCCCCCCCCCCCCCCCCCCTCACCCCTCTCGTGTTGGAGCTCTCTCTGGGTTGGTACGCCGATCTTTACAGGAATGTTGGCAGGCACTGACCATCGACTGCTGCACTGCCCGGGCGACCAGGACGGAGCTGGCAGGGAGCCCGGCAGGTTGAGCCCCCCCCCCCCCCCCCCCCCCCTTTGCTGTTCCTGCCCATCGCCAGCGCTTCCTTCCCTTGTTATTCCGCGCATGAGGCAGCGGAGCCTGAGCCAAGTGGCTGCGCTGCACCCCAAGCAACACTCGCAGCTCAGCCAACACCCCCCTTGCCCCACCCTCCCACCCCCTGCTCTCACCGTTTCTTCCCCCCCTCTGCCTGCAGTAACTCGCCCATCTGCATCGACGTGTCGCCGGAGCCGAGGCGCTCCACGGACTCCGCCAGCCCGGTGCCCCCCCCCCCCCCCCCCCCTCTCCCTCCGCCCCAAGCATCCCTGGAAGCATAGCAGCCTCGCCTCGCTCAGCATTGGCCTCCTCCCCCCCTCCTCCTCCTCCTCCTCCTCCCAATCGACTGTTCAGCCGGTTGACGGCACCCACTTTTTCGCTGCTGCCACCAGCCGCCGGGCACCCGTTAACACCGCCCCGCCCGCTGCCCGCCCTACCCACCCCCACACCCCACCTCGGCCGCCCGCAGCGGCTGATCTGATCCCATTGCTCGCAGCAGCCATCCCTGGGCGCCCCTCTGGCTCACTGGAGGGGGTGGTGTGTGGCTGAATGTGGTGGCAGGCTGCCTCGTGCGGGGGCGGTGCCAACAGCGGGTGGTGGGCCGGAGGGGGCACGGGATTGTCATGGGGTACCGAGTGGCCGTGGCGGTGATGCCCTTAACCCACCTGCAGCTCTGTATACGGTTTATTTTTCTGCCCCGTCTCGGTCTTTGGGGGGAAGCGTAGCCCGCTGGAGCGATGGCGGCAATCGCGTGGTGGTTGGAGCAGCGATGATGTCCGCCCTGTTGGGTGCGCTTGCTCCTCTGCCTTGCCGGTGAGGAACCCCTTTGCGGCTGTGGCCCGGCGCCTTCCGCAGATGGACGTCGACCCCGCCCTGGGCTCCCTGCCCAGCAGCTCCTTCAGCGCGCGCACCGACAGCAGCGCCCGCAGCACGCAGCCGTCGCAGCCGCCACTACAGCGGCCACCACAGCGGCCATCACAGCGACCGCCGCCCCGCGCCAGCTCGGGCTCTGGGCCGGGAGCGGCGACGGCGACGGCGGCGCTGCCGACGCTGCGCACGGCGGCGGAGCGCGCGAGAAGCCTGCCGTACGGGCAGCAGATGCGGCCGCGGCCGCTGCACGCCGTGCTCGTGGGCATCGAGGGGCGGCTGGGGTACCGCGACGCGGAGGGGCGGCCGCTGCAGCAATTCCGGTGCGGATAAGCACCCCCTTTCTTCCCCCTTCCCCCGCCATTGCCCAGGGGCCCGCCCCCCGCCCCACTTGTCGCTTTTGGCGTATTATCCACGGGTGCCGACGCACGTATAAGAGCCTGTGGTGTATGCCTTGAATTGGGGGAGGGGGGGGGGAGGGGCAACATGCAACCTATAAGAATCCTCGCTATAGTTCCGAGACAGTCTCCTCTGAATTTGACGTCTGACAGGCACAGCAGGTTCATATCCGCAATGCGCTACGTGAAGGCACCCGCGCCCGAGGTGTTACATGACCATCTCTGTAGTGCTCTACGGGTGATGGCAGGTTGACTGGGTTTAGGGTTCTAAAACCCGGGTAGTGCTCTTGCGGTGATGGCAACGCTGCGGGTACAAACCCTGGCTAGTGGAGACCGAATGCGGAGGATACTCTGAATAGGACCTCGCAAGTTTAGCTCAGGGGGCATGCGAGAGCAGCTACAGCCTTTTCGCCTGCGGGATCTGCGGCCTGGTTTGGGGGTGTTGGCACCTGTAGGCGAGGCTCCCTCTGCATGCCGTACGTGCGCTTGGGGATTCTGTTGCCATGGGGTGTACTTTCACGTGAGAGCTGTGCTGGAGGGAGGGAGAGAGGGAGGGGAGACTGTTCGTGCTGACATTTAGACCGGTACTTGTCAGGCTCATGATGAACTTACGACCAGGGTAGCACCCTCCCGGCCGCCTTTCAGCCGTTTGCTTCATCTCTGCTAGGACTTCCACACCAATATCCATTCAATGCCAGATGGGTACAAGCGCGGTGGGGAGATACCTGCAAGTGAACCGCACCTTCCCTGCCTGGCAACAGCCAAGTGTAGACGAAACTTTGGTGTGCCTCTGCTGGATTTCCTTCCGGCCGAACGCGTTGCCCACGATTTGGAACTTTCGTTCTGGGTCCGCATACTTAGGTGCGCCAGCGCCCATAAATCATCAAAGCCTCGGCTGCCTGCTGAAAATGGGTGTGGCGATCCTGGTGTGCCGCTGGATGTACGACCACACAAAAGTGTATTGCAGGGAGATATTGTGTGTGTGTGTGTGTGTGTGTGTGTGTGTGTGTCTCCATGCTGACCTTTTATAAAGGTTTTTCAGCCGACTGAGATACATTTCGACCAGCATCAATCAGAATGCCATTTTGTAATAACAGGTCTGGCAGGGGCATCCTGCGGGGTAAAGTACCCGTGAAGAAGCGGGGGGGGGGGGGGGGGGGGGGGGGTTTAGCACCTCAGAAGGTCCTGAGTGTGTTGTGTCAGCCGTGTTTTGAGCTGCCATTCACCGACCAAGTCATTACGGCCATGGTCGCTCACCCGTCACCTTCCTCCCCCGCCTTCCCAAGCAGCTTGATTCCTGCAATGGCTCCACCATCATCCTATCCCCTCCCCCCTCCCCTGCGACCCCGACTGTAAACGTGAAATGGATCATGCGATGGACCCAGGTCAAATCCAGCGATTTTGGGTGGAGAAGATAGAGACACACGAGTGCCGGGGCGGTTACAAGTGCGGGCGAAGAAGCAAGAGCAGTGCCGAGAAGCGCCTGCCATGCGTGTGGGAGGTCAAAACATACGGGTTCCGATGCGCATACTAATAAAAAATCGTGTCTAAGAAAACGCCCGCCGTTTTTCCCACCTGCAATAATGAAACAAATATGTAGCAAACATGTGACGATCGAAAGAGATATTACCCTCAAACCTTTCTTGGTGCCAGGTTTGTGTAGGTGCGTCCGCACCCGTAGAAAACCCGTGTCGGAACTATGCGAATGTTCTTGTAGGTTGCATGTAAGCCCAATTTGAGGCCTATGTAAGGGTTATTGGTTATAGGTGCGCCGGCACCCAGAGCACTAGTGGATGCTCCAGGTACCCTTTGCCGGGATGCCGGCACAAGTTGGCTCTCCATTCATTGTGACTCAAACCCGGCCGGGCGTTCACCTGCCTCCCCTTCCCCTTCCTGGGCGGACAGGTTTGAGGTGTACCTCGACGACGGGTCCGCCCGGCAGCGGTGTCGCGTGGCGAGCGAGCTGGTGACGAGCTGGCTGGGCGGCGTGGACGCGCCCGGGCTGGCGGCGCTGCCGGAGGCGGCGCGCACCGTCGCGGTGTCGGAGCTGAAGCGGTTTCTCATGAAGGCGGAGGGCATGTGGACGGTGGAGTTTCCAGGCGGCGCGGGTGAGGCCCCCTGTCGCACAACAATGGCGGCCTGTTGTGTGGGCACCCAGGTGGCGGGCGACGCAGTAGGTAGCGCTTCGTAAGCCATCGGTCCGTGCAACCAGAGCAGTGTTTTGTTTTAGGGAATAAAGGACGCATCTACTCGTCAAAGTCTGGATGCCGGCGCGGTCCTAGGAGCACTGCGCGCAGGAATGCGCCCAACAATGAAGCTGTGGCGGAAGTGCAGCGAATGTTCCTCTAGATTGCCGGCAATGCCAACCGGAGGTTTGCATCGCGGGTGCCTCGGCACCCATCGATGTATGTGTTGCCAATGCCATGTACGTCTGTTGTTTGTGTGCGTGTGTGTGCATAATATATTATCGTATATCATTTCACATTTTAATGTATTATATCATGTCATGTCATATCGTACTGTATCGTATCATCATATCATATCGTATTATATCGTATCATATCATATCGTATCACAACTCATCATAGTATAGTATATTACATACATTATATGTACGCGGCAAACCATAAGGCATTGAATGCTCTGGGACGCATTGCCACACTAATCAAGGCTGTTTCATGACTAAATGGTGCAAAGTGCCCCTTCTCATTGTGTCGCTGACGTGATGGACCGCCTCTCAGGGAGCGTCCCGCTGGTGGTGGACATGAGCTCGGGCATCCGGAGCGGCGACCAGCTCGTGGCGGCGCTGCGTGACAAGTGCCGGCGCTACTACCCCACCCCTTGACGGAGGGTTGATAGCTAGCAAGACGGGGGTTAGGGCAATGGCATCAATGGTACCCGCAGCAAATTTGAAATTGAAATTTGTTACAGCTGAATCAAGCTCTTCCTCTTGACAACCTGTCGTAACCCAAAATCAGGCAAGGGCTCGCCCCTGACCAACCTGCATAGGTCCACTTTAAACAGTGCGTAGGGCCTCTGTAGACCAAGTGGCTGTGTTGCAGTACATATAATAATTTCGAATCAACAGTATCGGTACGCGACACGTGCGCGGTACAGGGGATTGCGCACGTACAAGGACGCCAGCCTTTTGCGCTAGCCAGCCGCAGCATTATAAGGACGGAACGCTTCCAGTGTCATCTGTAAGCGTTCCAATCGCAAGAGCCGAGCAACCGAGCATGGTGTCTCTGGTTCCACCAGCAGCATGGGACCGCTCGGACATTTTGCTCCACATTTGTGAAGTAACACGCATCGCGACGCTTTCGGCGGGGTTGGCCCCGCTGACCTGCATAACTGAGGAGCGGAAGCCTCACTGTGGATACGAAGTCCCAACACCGTAACACGGATTAGCGCTGCTATGTAGTAGCGGCGGCATGGCGATGGTACCACCGCTTTGTGCAGCTGCCGGTACTTGGGAGTCCCCAACCTCCGCTGTGCACCATCACCATTCTACGCAACTCTTAGCAGGTGTGAGAACGATCAGCAGCGCTCAGGATGCCCCTCAAAGCACCAAAACTGACATTGAAGCTATCCTACTACCTGGAGCGCGCATCATTGATCTAGACTGAACTTGACGCCCTGGTTACAGCCGTGCACCATTCGGCCGTCTCCGGTGTGACTCCAGTGCAAAGGGCTGGGGTGAGTGCCTGGCAAAACGAAATGGCACCCAAATTAAAGGGGGGGGGGGGGGGGGGGGGGGGGGGTATCTCCGCCATCGCATACGTAGACCGTATGGCGCCTAGGCATTATAAGTAATAATGGGTACTGTGGAAGCAGCTCTCAGTTACGACATGTGCACCTTGCACTGCAACACTCACGCCCCGTTGCTGCACGTGATCACCAATCTTGTCATACTATTATGTATTACGTTAGGTATTGACTCCGTACTTGCCATAGCAGTGCGTTCCATTGAGCAATTATGGCCATCAGAGATGGCGAGCTGCTACCCAATGCGCTAGAACTTTCATGATTTTGCTGTCATCCGGCTAGACGTACCCGCCGAGCTTTATCTATCCGGCTGCTACGGGCATGGTGTGAGCTATTGCTGTACAACCAATATACGGCAATAGCACACACACACACACACACACACACACACACACACACACACACACACACAATATGTATACATATCAACATATATCACAATATATTATAAACATATAATATATATATACAAGTAGACACTGCAGGTGTGCGGAAACGAGAGAGCCGTAAGGATTAGTCGTAGTGAAGCGGAAAGTAAGCGGAATATATACCACCCTGCCGATGGTTGGCGGGTCGCAACCGCTATGGCCGAGAAGGCGGCGTGCTGCGGGATCTCCGTGACGACCCCGCAGCCTGCTCAAAAGAGGCGACTCTAGTCACCAAGGTGAGCGGCCTTGCTGCGATGTCAGGCTATGTTGGGCTGTTTTATTAGTTTTCGGCTCGCTAATTATGTCGCCATCGCAAGTTCCACACACAGCCCCGACTGCAATTCAAGGTGGCACCAGCAACGTATTCCCAGCCCCCGGTGCGGCCTATAGTTGCAACCGGCCTCAAAAGACGCCCCCCCCCCCCCCCCCCCCCCCCCCCGATTGTTGAGCTGCACGAGCGACGCACCCCCTCGCCTTGCTGCTGACGAGTCGCAGCCTGCCTCAATAGAAGCGACGCCAGTCGCAAGCTGGACGGCCTTGCTGCGATGTAAGGCTATGTTGGGCTTTTTCCCAACAGTTTTCGGCTTGCTGATCATGTCGCCATCGCACATTCGACCCCCCCCCCCCTCCCCCCCCGACTGCAAAAGCTGCCACGAGCGGCGCACCCGCTGCCCCCGATGCCGACGAGTCGCAGCCGGCCTCGAAAGAGTCGACGCCAGTCGCCAAGGTGGGTGGCCTTGATGCGATATAATGTTGTTGTGCACCTTTGTATTTTTTGGCTTGCTAATGATGTCGTCATCGCACATTCGACCCCCCCCCCCCCCCCCCCGACTGCTGAGCTGAACGAGCGACGCACCCCTCGCCTTGCTGCCGACGAGTCGCAGCCGGCCTCAAAAGAAGCGACGCCAGTCACAAGCTGTACGGCCTTGCTACAATGTAAGGCTGTGTTGGGCCTTTTTTTAGTTTTCGGGTTGCTAATTATGTCTCCATCGCACGTTCCACCCACCAGCCCCCGACTACAACAAACAGTAATTTAATCTATTTTGCACCGCGGAATTCATTTTGAAGCACTTGAGCACGAACCTCGGCTTTAATGCGAGCGGCTTCGGCATTGTTTTGAGGTCTGCGTTGGTAGCCATCGTGTGACGTGCCTCAGCGGGCGCGGTCTGCCCGTGCTCGCGCAAGAAGTCGTCAACTTCCTCTTTCCGCTGCGGTTAGAACCCGGAGAAAGCTGCCGAAGGAGCAGTTTGCATCTCATCCAAGTCGTCGAGCAAATTCTTCCAGCTCTCGCGCTCGACTTGGGGAGAAATGCCACTAGACCGCCAGGTCCGTGATGGATGACCTGACCTTCTTGAAGTCATCCAAGTTCCTCTGGACCTTCAGCGCGTCGGGCTTCTTTTTGTCGCAGAGAGCGTACAAAAGGGACCGGCCCGCACGAATCTAGGGCGTCCCAATTGGCGCGTTCTTCAAGATTTGCACGGGCTCGGAAAGCGGTAGGTGTGTTGGGCCACAAGGCGGTGCGCAACGAGCCGCCAAACGCGGCGGCGTCATCACGGGTGAACTCGAATTTGTGCGGCCTACTGATGTCATGAATGTGATCTTGGAAATGGGGCCTTAACCACTCAGAGAAGTCGAGGGAGAATGAGAGCTCAGCAATCTCCGGAGTGGGCGAGAATGCCTTCGCCACCAAGTCAAGAAAGGCCTCGACTGTGTAGGCGGAGCTTCGAGTTAGCGCAAGACTGATGCGTCTGAAGATTTGGTCAACCCGTTCATGAGTGTCCCGACATGCAAGAAGACCAAATGAATGACGTCACAGATGCCGATAGAAACAAGCCAATTGCAGAGGGCCGCCACGTTCCTATTCTTGTTCTCCCTGACGGTGTTGTCCATCTGAATTCTGATGTACGGAATCTTTCTACCACGGAGTTGAATTTCCTGCATCGCACATCAGATTTCATCAGTCCGCGGCTACTAGACAACCACGGCGAATCTGTAATGCTACCGGGCAAGCATCCGGTTGTGGAGCCTCTGGTTCTCGAGCCTCTATTGCCGAGGCTCCGAGAAGAAGGGTTCCTGAATTCCTCAGTATGTGCACGGATGAAGAGATCTTCGGCACAGAGGAAGAACGGAGGCAAGGGGCGGCAGAGAAGCGCAAGCAAGCTCTCGACATCACCGGCACTCCTGGACCCGAGAGGAAGACAAAGCTGCTGACAATCGCCTCTTTTGGCGACTTCTTTGACGACGGCGACGAATTCCAAGAACAAGATGGGGGCTACAGCGACTTCACTTCGCGGAGCTGGAGTATCCACTGGTTCAAAGATACAAGGGCCAAGGTACATATCGATGTGTACATCGAATTGCACAGGGCAAGCCTGTTGATTGGCAATGACGTTTTCGATGATCCAAGGGGGCCACTTGCCGCGTGCATCGGAAAAATCACGGACGTCGGTAGTACGGGAGAGGGCGCTATTGGGTGAGATAAACACAGCCGAGGTTTTTGAATTCGTGTGTCAATATCGTGTGTCAATAAATTTTAATATGCACATGCTTGTTACCGCAGATCTGTCCGGAACCTTATCGCTTGGGATTGTACAAGGAGATCAGGATCGAAGTCGTCTTTGAGAGGTTGCCACTCCACGCGATCCAGCCGCCACTCTCCTCCCAGCCGCGGTTCCAATCTTACTACGCATGGACTTTGGTCGAGCGCAATGTGCGGGCGCATGCGCTGAGAGGTTTCGCGGATGGTACGATTACCATCGATGACTTGGCCAACATTGACAAGCACGGATTTTGAGAACGCGTTTCCATATGTCGATACGTTTGCCGTCCCGCCGGCCTTGAATGGCTTCAGCAACACCGGTGCTGTCGATTGGATCTCTTACGGCCACCTCAGAGTCGAGATTGGTGATCCAAAGGTGAAGACATCTCACGGTGGCGACATCAACATGTTATACGCCGACATAATCAACCTCGTCACCGACAAGGATACGGGGCTACCTCACATTTTCAGCTTCCCATCCGATAAGTTCGTCGCTCCGCCGCCGGAATTTGAATTCCCTTCCCCAAAGCTACAAGACTGCAACATGGTCACGCAAAGCTACAAGGTAAAAGCCCATCGTGATTTGTTGTACCTATCCGGATCAAATGCGTAAACAAATCCAAATTAATACACAATGCAACTTACAGACATGTCTTTGCATTTGTTATTCAAATGCAAATAACATTTGGATGTTATCTGTCCTTCCCTATCCGCCGAAAATTTCTCAATGTCTTTTCCGGTAGTTCACTACAATGGCAGAGTTTCCTCCGGAGAGTATGAGCCCCTCGCTCTTACCATGGCCAACTTCAAGGACCTAGTCGCAGCATTCGAAATTCGAAGGCGGGGAGAACCCGAGGTTGGCGGATGCAAGTTCCTACAAGCCATAGATCGACGTCATCATCAAGTTTCTGGGCTCCCAGTGCGCGCTTCAAGTCAATATCGACGGCAGCCACAGACGGGAGGCAAAGTGCATGGTGAAGGAAAACTACCCGGAAAATTTTCCCCATATTTAAATGTTTATTAAGCCGTTATATGGGCGCTTTGCTGGGCATTACGGGTGGCGACATGCTGCCGTTGAAGCATAACCCCGCATTCGTGCGTGCTCGGAAGCAGCATCGTCTGACGACTGCAGCCCACGCCGGGGCCGATGCCGATTTTCAGCTTTGGCCGAAGCGTAAGGCGTGTCAAGCCAGCGAGGAGCCGCTAGCGTTGAGCTTTTGTGCGCAACCGCCCAACATGGCGAATGAAAGGCAAGCCTCGGCGGTGCCGACTTCTGCGCCTTCCTCTCACTCGGAGGAAGCCACTGCCCTAAAACTGCAAAATTTTCGGTGTGGCCGTTTTCGGCAGGATGCTACTGCCCGATCTCATGAGGTTTTGGCTGCGCCTTAGGCGGGGTGGTCCACGTCGCCCCATTCTTGTATAACGACTGGCTTGTTTCCGACTGGATGTTTCCAACTCACTGATTGCAAAACGGGAAGGCTACAATGTGTAGGAAGGCGAGAGGGCAGGTAAGGGGAGTGCTGCGCACCTTAGTATCCTCTGCGGTATGCAGATACCGCCATTTAGTCGGAAGGCCAGATATTGCCGCCTTGACAGCGTCGTAGTCGACATATTCGGTGTGACCGTCTTCGGCAGGAAGCCGGTGTCCGATAGAAAGTGCGCCTTAGGCAGGGTGTTCGACGGCCCCCATCCTCTCTAACGACTCGCTGGCCCAGTTGCACGCTTCCTCGCCGACGTGGCTGCCTTCGGCAGCCACTTCCGACGCCACTACTTCGGACAAAGACGCGTGGGGCTGCATGAGAGGCCCCATGAACGACTCTCCTAGAGGCGCAGGGTCGAACGGGGCGGTACTACGCGAGGTGGGGTGCCCGACCACATACCCGATATAACTCATTGTAAGCCCAACAACCTCTTGCCTACCGAACGTCCCATAATTCGCGACAACGACGGCCTTCCCCTCCTCCGTTTCAGCGGCTAGGTCGTCCATAGCTTGCAAAGCAACGCCCAGCATTCTGCCCCCGCCGCCCCTCCTCCAATGGGCTCGGTCATATTGGACTAGGTGGGGGAAGCAGACAATTGCCCACACTATGCACCAACCGAGTCTAGACAGCGTCGAATAAAGGTGCCCCACCACGCCACCAGTAGGTGCGCATGAACTTCATGCAAGTATATGCGACCTGGTCGAAACCCTAAAATTCTGCACAGGGTTAAACGCTCGGATGTTGTACCGCAAAAACGGGACAATTTACAGCCCCATGGCTTGTACCGTTTACGCTCGAATCCTGTCCCATTCCCAATAGACTTATGCGGCGGGTGGTTTGCGAACGTTGGCGGTCGCGTTGCGGGGTCAATCTCGCTCGATGCATGCATGGTAGGCCCCATCGACACGGATAGCTAGTCCGCCCTCGCTCAGCAGTGACTACCGTCCTACCTCCTCCTAATATCCAACCAGCCTCACCCCCAAATAGTTGCGGCTTTGCTCATTTGGACGCGCGGGCTAGCCAGAAATCTAACTCTGATTTCCGAGCCGGAAAAGAAAAACGTGCAGAATCGGACCACAGTCAACCACCACCAGTAGATGCGCGGTCGACCCGCCACCCACCGCACCGCAGCACTCAAAGATTGTGTATATTTCCCTCTTCTCGCGATAAATACCGATGCTACCGGTACGTGGGGTGGCATGTAGGTGCATTGGGAGCCGATGGGACGATGCGCAGCTGTGATAATATCGGAAAATAGGGCGCGGAAACACGGTTTAGGGTCGGAGGTTGGACACGGGCTGAATCGGACGATTCTTGACCCGTGCTTCGCCAACTCCCACCCGACACGGCCCATGTTCCACCCCTAGTGCCTCGGGCAAATATGTTGTATGGTGTATATACAACATGAGTATACAACACGGCTCGCGTCGGCATCATTAACGGATTTTAATTACATACTACTAATACTACGCGGGCCGCGCCCTAACAGAAGCGCCGCCCTCTAAGATGCTGTAGCTCGCTGAACCAGCGTCACACCACCGGTTCCGGCCAGGGCACTGCGGAGGAGCAACCATCAGCCGCCAACCGACCGGGTAAGGAAGATCTTGAGGTACGGGGTTTGGTTATGGGGAGGGTTGCCCGGTGGCGGCCTAGTCCGTGCGGCGGTTGACGTGTAAACCGCGAGGTCCTGGGCGGTGCTGGGACGGTGCCGGGTCCAGCAGGCGACGCCGTTGCGCCTCTCGCTCGGCGTGCACCGAGGTATGTCGCAGTCCGGGAACTTGTAGGACGTCCAACCCACCTTGTCATCGCCATCACGGCCCACAGTGCAGCGGGCTTGCTTGGTGGCGTTGTCGTTGCCGGAGCGTTTGCCGAGTTGTCGCAGTCGGACGGAACAGTAGCGGCGGCGAAACGCAACAGAGGGACGGCGATCGGACCAGCGTTGTTCCGCACAGGGACACCAGGGACAGCCGGCGCCGTGACCATGGCACTTCCGGGGATGTCCTGGAACGTGAGGCCATGGGCATGGCGTAGCTTGCCTCGAGTTCGGGACGGGGCTGGTCGGCAGGGCTGACTGACCTGCGCCTGCGGGGCGCAGGTCAGTCGGCCGTTGTTGTGATATTTCAAAAACATTCGAATTCCGATTCAACATCCAGATGCGATCGCACGGGCGCGCCGCCCACACGCGTCGACATAATCATCACATGCCGACGACATATCATCCAGGCAAGGTATTAGACGAGTGCTGGGTGGTATGGGAGTCATACCTGAGGCAGAGTGCCGGCGCCGGTGGATGGCAGCTTTAGCACGTTGAGGTCTCTGGGGACTCGGTGCCATGGTCCCACCTGATGCGGCATGTGTCGTTCACGACAGACTCCGCGACTTCTTCAAACTTCATAGCCCTCTGTTGGCGTAATCTGCCGGGGGCGGCAGGGGCTTGATACGGCCCAGGACGGGCGGCCACACGGCTCTTGAGCTGAATAGGTTGTCGCATGGCGAACCGGTGGGTTGGGAATGGTGGCCGCTTTGCACTGCCCAATCAGCCGACCCGACCGGTCCCGGACCAACTTAAGTATCCTATTTGGGGCCCTCTGGACCTCCCCTGACGCCCTGGTGGTCATCATGCCAGTTTTGCCCATAGTACTAGGCCCATACTTTCTGTTGTATATATACAACAAATGTTGTATATATACAACATATTTGCCCGAGGCACTAGCCCTAACACGCCATGGGTGGTGTTCTAGAGGTTTTTTTGTGCGCATCTTGTGCACTGCTGCTTATTGTGGCCGCTTCATCACGATTTAGGGGTGGGATGGTGGTGGTATGTAAGGGCCGGGTAGCATATTATGTAGTATATACGCCAGCCGAAGGCCGGGGGGGGGGGGGGGGGGGGGGGTTCGGCCTGCCACACAAGCCCGTGGGGGGGGACAGGGGATTCCGGGCCTCGGGCCCTACAGCCCTCCAGGCGAGGGTCGTAGGGCATGTGCAGGGCTGGGGGCCGCGGGGGGGGGGGGGGGGGGGGCGGGGAGCAGTGAAGTGCGCATGCGTGTGTACTAGTCGCTACTTTCAGAATAATATAGGGGAGGACAGACAATAGATATAGCGCGAATCCTTTTTTATATAGTAATATCTATATACTCGCGCGTTAATTAAAAGTATGAACAGTGCTAGAGCGCTCACGGCCGTATATCAGCACCGATGCCAGATATGATCAGATATAAAGCTGCAAGCAGTGTTATCTAGCGCTATGTAATAATACGCGGGACTTGTAATATGTCATATAGATATATATATATGGATTTTACTGATTAATACCGGACGCAAAGTGACTACCATCACGAATTGCCTGTACTTTATGTACAGCATATAGCCGAAGAATACTACGCATACGGAGTGTTACCGATATAGTTACGGATTCTGTGTCAAAAAAGATGGATAGACCCCCTGGACACCCTATGGACCCTCCAATGGACCCCCTCATGGACAGCCAAACTTCGAAATTCAGGCTTGAAAGGTGGATGTCTCGCCAACGGCTGTCCATATCTACCCCCCCATTGATGTAAGCATGGGCTTGAAGCTGTTCAAGATCCCCTTGGGATGCCCATATGCATTCTGTCCAGACGTAGGCATTATGCCCACACGGCCACGGGTCTAGACAGCGTTGCTAGCTGCAAAAAGTACAAGGGGCAGTCCGGCTGCCGCTCGCGCGGGCGCTCGGCCGCTCGGCATTGCCTAATCGAGTCAGGGTGCTCACCCGCCACGCACAAGCGAGTCGGCCTCTGCCGCGAAAAGCACCCACCACTGCCTGCCGTCGGGGGCTAGCTTACCACGCACGGTCACCACAGCTAGTCGTTGGCTCGTTCACCTCGTTGCTTCGCTTGTTGCTTACGCTGCCTGCGCGAGTCGTCGCGTCCGGCCTCGCAATGCCGCGAGCACTGCTGCAGCACGATATTATCCAGCGAAGCGTCGCTTTTTTTCAGATCGATTTTTTTTTCAGATATCGATTTTTCGGCGGTGAGCTTTATTGCCGTACGGGTACCCGTATACTGCGGATCGGGCCTATAGGTGCATGACTAAAGCGCTTATCTACTGGCATACACTACTAAGTACTATAATCCACCCGCCCGCCCGCCCGCCCGCCCACGGTTCTTAATTACACAGCCGTCCGATTACGATCTCACGGTTGGGAGGTACTGGTTCTCGCTACACGCTGCTGGTAATGGAAAAAAAAATGGTACTCGCTAGTCGTCACAAGCGGCGCTTATCTGCTGACATGTCCTACTAAGTACTATAATCTGGTCGAGTCCGCTACTGGTACTCGCTACTCGCCACTCACTGGTAAGGATTACTCGCTACTCGCTGCTGGTAATGGAAAAAAAATGGTACTCGCTAGTCGTCACAGCAAGCGCTTATCTACTGACATGTACCACTAAGTACTATAATCCGGTGAGCCGCCGCTCGAAACGCTGCGCCTGATGACTTCTTTGCAAGCCACACGCGAGTTCATAGTCGCTACTTCAAAGCGCTGGCAATGCAAGTCATGGAACTGTAGGCCAGTCATATAGAACCCGTTCCTTGAAAATTTTCTGAAAAATCGACGCATCGCTGATTCAACTGTCAAGTTACTTCATACATATCTGCCCAGAGACTAACAAAAAATGCGTTATTTTGACCGCATATTTGAAAAAAATTCTGGGGGACGGAGGGGGCAAGCCCCCTCCCCAAGACCCCCACCACCCACCCCCCGCCGAAGGCGGGGGATTAACCCCCGCCGGCTGGCGGGGGTTCCTACATAATATGCAGGCCGGTGTAAGGGCACATGAGACACCATACGCGTGCTATATCGCCGGTTATTTTTCACACCGGGCGGATGCGCCGTGGATCATCAACGCACATATATATAATCAACATAAAAGCATCAACGCATCAAGTTCAAAATGGGAGCGGGAGCCTATGACAAAGAAAACGAATATCAGAGAAGATGTTGGAACGGAGTTAGCAAACCTCAATGGCTTCATTTACATACCAGATGTTGAAAGAGCCGCAAGGTCAACTTTCAAAGCTAAAGGCAGGCAGATATCCACCATTGCTGATTTCATTGAGTGACAAGAAAAACATATTCAAGAAGGCTCACATAAAAACTAGCTATGGCAAGAGATTCAATGCAAAAAGCGTTGTGATACAATCAACGCATTTTAGGCCCCTACAAGCCAATGCACACTATTGGGAAAAGTCATCACAAAACTCAGCCCTTGTTGGCATTCGGGCGGTTGTGTTTCTTTAAGATGGCCGAATGCACCGCTACCATGGCAAGGGCCGATGACTCGTCTATAAGGAGGCTGGCACCATGGCCATTGTTGTTGTTGTGAAATCATGTTATTCCCGGCCATCACAATGGCCATTTGGAGAGTAGAATCGAACTAGTTATTGTACATTTGTACTAGTGGCGACCGCCGTGTCGGTCGCCGCCTCGACCACCACCACCATGTCCACGGCCGCGACCACGACCACGACCACGACCACCACCACCACCATCACCACCAAGGTTGTTGGGATTAGCTTGCTCGGCCTTGATACTAGCCTTGGTCAGCTTGATGGCCTTACGAGCCCTGTCTTTCGGAGAGAGTCAAATCATTACCACAAACGCCCTCGCCGCGATAGGCTTGGGCATTATCGGAACTATACTTCTGACGACTATACATAATCGTCAAAAGTGGAACGTAGCATATTCCCAAGGAGCCGAGGGATAGCTCACTCAGAATTGGTGTTCATAATCTCATCTACGGGGACGGGACGCCTAGCAGAGACTTCCTTCGTCATGTCGGAATATTCCTAGAGCATATTATATCATGAAGTTGCCACGCAATATAGAACACAAGGGAAATATATACTGAAAGTGATGAGTACGGGACTTAAATGGGTCTTTTCCGGGTAACGTATGTACCGGTACTTCGACGAATTTCAGTGGTTATTGCGACTTTTCCCGTGATGGGTACCGAAAACGTGTGTCTTACCGTGATTTTTCTCCTTGTAGCCATCATGAGGCTTAGGGATCTCCCTCGGCAGAAGTGTTGCCAATAAAGCCCCCGTCCTCGGAGTCAGAATCATCCTCTGCCGTCACGGCGATACCGCTTTGGAGGACGCTGGACGAAGAAGCCCGCGGGGCGGCATCAGTAGCAAGGGTTTCACTGGTGCCAGTCCTGTCCCGGGGGCGGGAAAAAGTAGCAACGATTAGTACATTAGCGTTATTCGTCCTGAAAAACGAAGTGCGCGGAAACCAAAAAAATCGGCGGGACGGGGGGCGGGGGGGGGGTCAAACCATCATCCTTATCAAATCATAACCCTTATTACCGGGGATAAACACATATTCGCGATACCGATGGTCCGATTATTCTCCCGTGCTGGTACGTACCGGTTATATCTGTCGTTCACTATCTCCATACACCCTAAGGAGAATCCTTACCCGTATCAGCTATTCTGATCTCATGACTCTCGTCTGACCGCCAGACCTCTAAATACCCACGCAGGTGCTGAACGAAACGAGCAGCAGTCGTACTGTCTGTCAGTGTGCCGTACAGTCATACAGTAGGCAATAAGGGTTTGCAGGCCGTTTTAAAGCGGCTTGTGCTGATCTTTTATTTCTGCTTTTTGCGCTGGATCTGTTACTGCCAGCGATATTTTTTAGTACTGTACAGTAATCCACACGGGAAGTATCGGAACATCACAAACTTCTCCTGCGAATTTTGTTCGGGGAGATCTAATGTGTCCGATGTGTCCGTGTGTCCATGTGTGTGTATGTCCGTGGGCAGTGCGAGCACATTTGCTTGTAGTTTCGAAACCTACTTTGGACATGTCGCCACCAGGGGTACATAACACAGTCGGGATTTCATAACCAGGCTGCACTGCATACTTTCGGCTGAAGTTCAGCCTGATATGCTGCAGGCTGAACTCAAGTCATGAACTTCCGGCGGACTGTGGGGCTGAAGCACTCCAGTGCGGCCTCAAGGCCCGCACTGCAGCCCGATGTAGCATTAAGAGGCATGTAGTGATGTAATACTATTGTAACAATGAAGTATCAGACGCAGTGCGAGTCACATTTGCCAAAGGAGCGTGTGACTTGATTACAACGCAACCCCACACCGCGCAGTAGAAGTTGAGCTGGCGCAAGTCGATTACAAGGCGCCAGTTGTTGCTGCCCGGCTTCGGAACTAGGAAAGAAAACTCTCGACACACAACGGCTCGTCAACCCATGTTATAGGGCTCCAACGCGGACTAGTCTCGAACTCTCCTCGGCCCACCACCGAAGTAGCTGCGCGTCTGTAGCGTCCAGCGGGGATACGCCGTGGTGGAAAGGAGAAGGTGGGCCCGGGGTCAAGGGCACCGGCACGCACTCCCGTACCCCCCGTAGCACGCGCCCGCTCGCCCCAATTCGCTGCCGTTCGCGCCACTGCTTCCGCACTCAGTGGCGCAGGAACGTAGGCACGCGTGGCGGGGAGCCGGGGCGGCGGGCCTTGCCGTCATTCGTCGATCTTGGTGAGCTTGGGCTTGTTGGGCTTGGGCTTGAGGTAGAAGTGCTTGGAGTCTTCCGGTGGAGCCGGGGGGTGGCGAGGACGGCGGCGGGGCCTGGGGGCGGGCTCGTCGTGGGTGAGGGCACCGCCGAAACGTTGGTTGACGGCCGCCTTATTATTCGCCGCGGCGTTGACGGTAGTGCATTCGGCTTGTCGTTGGAAAGCTTCTCTCGGAGCGTTGCCATTGCCAGCGAACCGTAGAGGTCAGTCTCATGGGGCCGGAGGAGGCGTGCGCGTGAAATCTTGGCGAGCGTTTTTTACCCCGCGTCCGCATCGCCCGCCGCCTTGAGGCGTAGGTATGCGAGAGGAAGTCGCGGCGGTGCTGGTTGCTGGCGCTGTAGGCCGCGATTACTGCTTTAAGGACGCCAATGTCCGCCGCACTAATAAGGGGGGGGGGGAAGGGCGCTCCTAGCTAGCCGCTCCTTCAATTGCCGGCTCGCCGCTGCCGCCTCGTCGAAGTCCGCGTGAGCGACGGCATCGTAGAAGCCATAGCAGTATACCGAGTGGTACACATAGCAGTACACCGAGGTCCAGCGTCGCCCAATGCCGCTTCTCGGTAAGGATGCGACTAGTGTCGCCAGCCGCAGTGGGAATAACCCGGCGTCATATAGACAGCCCAGGCGCCGGCTGAATCGCAAAGCCGGGCTCAAATAGGGGGACCCAATCCTCCCAAGGGAGGTAGTCGCCGCAAGAGGGGAGAGGGCGCGCAGACGTCACCGGCGCGGGGGGCGGGTCGTCTGGCAGAGAGCGCTCCGCGGCAGCGCCTCGGGCGGGCGCGTGGCTTCGAAGTGGTGGTGCCGTCAAGCCGACGAGGGTCACGGGCGAGCAAGTCGCGTAGCAAAACCGCGATATTCGCCACCAAGGCCTCCAACTCGGCGAGACGGGCATAGGAGACGGCGGACGAGCCGGCGGTGCTCGCCGCACACTCTTTGCTTTTGCCGTATTCGTAGTTGCCGGACATACTGAGCCGGGCGAGTGCCGCGCGAGCAACGTCGTATTCTTAAGGGCGGTAGGTCCAGTCGATAGACGCTCCCTCACGGCGCAAGGCGCTGTAGATGCGATTGTTGTATGTAGTGCGAGAAGCGGTACGGCAAAGGGGATGAGCGCAGTGGCACCTCCAACACCACCCAAGTAGTGCTAGAAGGTTCATGACTAGGGATGAGGACGGGAGTTGTCGGCGACGGTCCGCTGCCAACATACACAAGCCGCCGCGACTCTAGAAAACTTTGGAAACTCGTAGAATGTCCAGCGCGTCGTGCTAAATTGCATTGACAGCCGGCAGAGGGGGTTTTACGAGTAGCGGCATGAATTGCCCGCGCCACTCGGAATGTCTGACAAACATCAGTTTGATAAAAGCACTGAATGATGAGAATATGACAATAATGCGGAGAAGGCGTACTTTGTCCACAAGCACGAGTCCCTCGCCGAGATGGCCTTATATATATATATATATATATATATATATATATATATATATATATATATATATATATATATTATTTATGTATATATATATTATATATTGCCGACAAGCAAAATACATAGGGGTGCGCGCGGTGCAACGTGGAAGGTGAGAGTGGCAAGAAAGTGAGGAATTATGTGTATTATGAGTTGGGACGACTGTATTCCGGTTTGGATTGGCTATATGCTTCTTCGTGCGTGTGGATGAGGGGCCAGCACGGGCGGGCCGGCGCCAGCAGCGCGCCGCTGCCCCGCGTTGTTCCGTGCCGATGCGCAGCGCCGATGCGCCGCGCCGAGGCGACTACGGTGCAGCCGCTGCGCCGTTTCGTATTTCCGTGTCCCGCCCATACTATCATGCAGTAGGTCTCTTACTGGGACGTGAAGCGTCGAGGGGATAAGTGACAACTGACAAGTGCCATATAGTGACGAAGAGGGGCATGTGATCGCGTCGTGTACGGATGTGCCGCGGTAGATGGTGTCCCGCGCCGCTCATTATTATTATTCTGCGCCGCGCGCCTACATGTACCGGTATGCGGACATTGAGCTGCGCGGCGACCAGCACCCCGGCCGCCGGTACAATAGCTCCGGCCGCATCACCGCCACCTCCGCAGCACGATCACATAAGTCCTTACGTTCCGGGTGCGAGAGGCTGTGAAACGGGAGGGGCCCTTGGCAAGCACGTCGGTTGGAGCACCGGTCCTCCAGTGGAGTGAGGGCGGCGACTGGTTCATCGGCATCGTTGGTGGCCACCGCGATGATCGGAGCCAGCGGAACTCGCCTACACACACGGTGACAAATCAGCACGTGCCGCAGTCATAGAAGCAAATTGACGACGTGTAACGATAATGAGGCGGATTTGTAACTTGTTGGAGGCGTAGTGCCTGCGCTAGAGTTCCACTAAGAGGCAGGGTGGAGTAGTGGGTTGGTGCCGGCGTTTGAAATATGTGCGCATCGCTCACGATACCTTGGGCGCGCAATTGTCATCGCCACGACCGCGACACAGACGCGCCAGCGCCACTTGCAATCGACAAAGGTGACCTGAAGGGACACTTGGTGGGGCACAGTTGGTGTCCTGAGGTAATGTGGCAGTCTGGGGTGGGTTGTGGTAGTCGGGTGGCAGAATGGGACACTGGCGATCTTGCTAACAACAGGGAGAGACTTCGACTAACATGACCATAGTCCATCGCACGCTGACCAACACAACCCAAGGGCTCCCTGTAGCTTAGATATGATCTAACGGCTGGGATTCCCCCCATCGGCATCATGGTTGATGTCCTCAGGGAGGCTGAAACAGGGGCCGTTGGATGCTTTTGATACACCCGTTCGCAATTAGTCCCAGGGCTGCAGTTAGCAATTGTTGGCGGTAGGTCGCTAATGTTAATGTTGACACAAGGCGGCTGCAGCTGACAGACAAGCAGCAGCAGGTGAGTGTGAGTGCACAGGACGGCAACACGACCTTGCAGGTCGAGTGAGGAGCTGGTGGGAAGAACGAAGTAATTTACAAAGGCTAGGTTTCTCCAACTTGGCTGGTGGGCATGTTTGCAACATGCCTAGCCGGTCTGTGGCATCCTGGCCACTGAAATGGCCTCTAGTAGTTACCGTTGTACCTTGGTTCTGGTACGTTTGATGTAACTTTTCTAGTACTTTATGCTTTGTTGGTGTGGACATGAATGGTCAACAGTCACTTGAGCCTGTTGCCCATCTGAGCGCAATCCTAAATGTACCCAGGTGCAGTACCACTGTGGCAGCCTGTTAGAGCAGCAAAAGCAGCTACAAGTCACAGCAGTTCAGCGCTCTCATCAGCATATTAATATCAACACCCCTCCTCGATGAACTGCATGACCTTTGCAGCAAACTTGGCGAAGAGAGGGTTGCGTAGAGGCTTGGTGAACATGTCGGCGGCCATCTCCCTGGTTTCCACGTAGTGGATACTGATGTCGCCATTCTTGCATGCCTCGCGCACGAAGTGGTAGCGGATGTCCATGTGCTTGGTACGACTGGATGTCACGTCATTGGTGGCGATAGCGATGCATGCCTGATTGTCCTCTCCGATAGGGGTAGGGCCGTGAAGTGCGAGTCCCAGCTCCTGTAACATCTGCCTGATGAACATCACCTCCTGAGTGGCGATTGCCATGGCGACATATTCCGCCTCCGCAGTGGATAGGGTGACGATAGGCTGCAACAGCGACTTGTAGCTCACTGCTCCTCCGCAGATGGTGAAGTAGAATCCGCAGGTGGCCTTGCCTTGGCTGGTCATCGTGGCGTGGTTTGAGTCAGACCATCCAGCTAGCTGCAGCACGTCGCTCCCGCCGAAGGTGATGCCTCGATCAGGGTACTTCTTGAGGTAGCGCAAAACATGTTTTGCATCTTCCATGTGTGCGCGAGTTGGGGCTGACATAGCTCTGCACAGGCGGTTGACGGCCTCAGTGATGTCAGGTCTGGTGGCAGTGGAGGCGTACAGCAGTCCGCCGATGAGGCTCCTGAAAATGCTTGGATCGTCTAGCGCAGGTGAGTCGCGAGCATCGTTGCCGACGCTGGGAATATCAGCAGGGTTGCAGTCTGTCATGTTGAAACGCTCCAGCAGGTCGGTCACGTACTTCCCTTGATGTATCTTGATGGTGCCCGCGTCTCGGTCGCGCTCCACCTTCATGCCTAGAATCCAGGTGCAGGCTCCCAGGTCCTTGATGTCGAACTCGTCAGCGAGGTTGCGCTTGAACTGAACCACCCAGGTGGTGCAGTTGCTGCAGATCAGGATGTCGTCCACGTAGATCGCCACAATGCTGAAGGTGTTGCCGGATCGGTAGATGTAGGCGCCGGGGTCGGTCTTGAGCTGAGCAAATCCCTGCCCCAGCATGTGCTCGCGCAGCTTGAGGTACCAATCGTGCGGCGCCTGCTTGAGGCCATAGACGCTCTTCTTCAGGTGGTAGACCAGCTCCTCTCCGTTGGGGCCTTGCTGTTCAAACTCAGGGGCTTGTGTCATGTAGATATCCTCCTCCAGGTCTGCGTAGAGGAACGCACAGTCGATGTCGGTCTGCTCGAGCTCCATGCCGTAATGGGCTGCCAGGGAAAATATGATGCGTAGCGTGGTGAACTTCACGGTAGGTGCGAAGGTGTCGTTGTAGTCGATGCCATGCACTTGGCTGAAGCCCTTGGCCACCAGTCGCGCCTTGTAGCGTGCCAGGCTGCCGTCGGCGTTGCGCTTGGTCTTGAATACCCACTTGCACCTGACTGCCTTCCTGCCAGATGGTAGGGTCACCAGTACCCACGTCTTCCTGGCTATGAGGGATCGGTATTCTACCCACATCGCCTCCAGCCAGTGTGGTGCATCTGGACCGGTCAGAGCTTCCGTGTGCGTCTGCGGATCGCCGGGTGCCTCGCCTGCCAGATGGGCATGATCTCGATTGCTCCATGCCTGGTGGCGGGCGCTGACGGGGTTGCGGTAGTCGATGCGCGGGCGGCTTGATCGGGACAAGCCGGCAGGCTGTGGCGGTCCGCTGGACGTCGGGGCGGTTGGCACTGTAGGGCGTGCTGGACCAGGGACGGCAGGAGTAGGAGGCTGGGGAGTCACTGCTGGTGGCTGCGGGGCATCGGCTCCGGCCGGTTCGGGCGTCTCATCTCGCTCAGGCTGGGCGTTTGAGAAGAAATCTTCGTCGCTGTCGCTGGCATCACTGTCACTGTCGGGACGGCGCAGTGGGCGGGATGCCCCTCCTGAGGTCGATGCCCCTCCGGAGGTAGATGCCCCTCCTGAAGTTGACGCATGCCCTTCCTGCCACATCATCCCCTCCTGTGTGGCATGCCGCCACACATCAGTGGCAGGTGAAGGGGTAGCCGGCAGGACCCAATGCTCGTTGAACGTGACGTTGCGCGTTGCCACGGTGGTGTTGGTATCAGGAAAATAGACGAGGTAGCAGTCGTCCGCGTGCAAAGCGTCGTAGCCCACGAAGATGCCGAGGCGAGCAGAGGGGTCCGACTTGATGCGTTGAGCGCGCTGTTGATGAACGTACGCTGGACAGCCGAAGACGCGCAAATGGGAGAGATCAGGGGCGGCTGCGGCGACGATGGACATGGGTGCAGCGCCGGTGCTCCTGGGGGTGCGGTTGTGCAGGTAGGCAGCGGTAGCCATGGCAAACTGCCAGTACGGGGTAGGAAGGCCAGCATAGGCCAGCATGCAGCGGCCCCAGGTCCACAAGGTGCGCCAGGTACGCTCCACCAGCCCATTCTGAAACTGGCTGTAGGGAGCAGAATACTCACGTCGCAGTGCATGAGCGTCACACTCAGCGATGAAGGCGCGACTGTGGAACACGCTGTCGTTGTCGAGACGTAGGGCACGGACGGTGTGCCCCATGCTGCGGGCGATCGCCAGGACGCGGCGCAGGCAGTCGACAGCGGCGGCGCGGGAGCGGACAAATAGAATGCAGCACCAGCTGCTGGCGTAATCAACAGCTCCAAACACGTAGGAGTTGCCTTGCAGCGATCTGGTGGGGTTCTCCCAGAAGTCGCAGCCCAGCATGTGACATGGTGCATCTGGTCGAGGATGACAGGTGCGCGGTCGCGGGGCTGCAGTAGCCTTGATCATGGCGCAGGCGTGACAGAACGGTAGACGCGTCTGCGTGGAGTAGTCAACCTGCGTGCCTGCGGTGCCGCGCAGAGCGTCCATGGCGCGCTCATGGATGTGACCGAGCCTGGCATGCCACAGATACTTGGAGTCTTGCTTCACTGCAGAGACGAGGGAGATGCCCGCTGGGGGTCCAGACCGCTCAATGCGGCTGTGCAGCACGTACAGGCGGTCGACGCTCTCCACCGGGAAGACGGTATCGCCCACTTCGAGGCGGCTGCCGCGGGAGTTGATGATGATCTGGAGATGGGCATTCTGCTCCTCAGCTTGCCGGCTACTGAAGAGACGATAGATCTGGTTGTCAGAGCGGAACGCGAGATCTGGCACGTGTAACACATTGCGAAGAACGACTGTCTGAGCAGTGCCGTTGTCGTCGGGAATGGTGGTTCGCACAGTGCCGATGCCGACGGCCCGTGCACACAGTCCGTGAATCCAGCGCGGGGAAATGGGCTTGTAGTCCGCGAAGTCAGAGATGTTGGCCACCATGTGAGAGGTGGCGCCGGTGTCAAGCACCCACGACTGCGGGAACGACTTGATGCTGGGGAGCGCAACCTCTGACGCACTGGCCTTAACGATGGCAAGTGCCAGCCACCTGCCGATGTTGGCATCGATGCAGGCGCCCAGCATCATGCGGCGCTGATCAAGCGAGAGACCAGGGATGTCCAATGTGTCAGCCGGGAAGCCCATGCTCACAGCCACGATGTCCAAACAGGGGGTTTCAGGCTCGCCGTCGAGTAGAAGCATGCTTTTGCCGGGCACTGCAGGTGCGTCTGTCGTGGCGGTGGTCATGCGGTAGGCGTAACTGCCCCGGCGGGAGACGAACTTCGAGAAGAGGCCATGCTGCAGATGAGAAGGAGCGGTCCACCGTGGAGAGAAGCCATGTGTGATAAGGAGTTCCCCAACAGACAGCGGTGCCCGCTGGGACTGCTGATAGTGAGCGCGAAAGAAATCGATGTCACGGATGTTGCTCCATACCACTGTATCGCGTCTGGCTGTTGACCCAAGCTCGTGCGCTCGGACCAGAATTGGCGTGCCCATAGCCTCAATGATCTCATGGCAGCGCGCAGCACCGGGGACGTTCTCGAGAATGAAGTTGACGCCACCAGACTGCATCGACGCCAGACGCTTGATGACATCAATAGAACCGTACAGCCCACCAGCACGCGGGTCGGCGAGCATGAGGCGATGAGGGTTGGCGGCTGAGAACGGGGCGCAGGGCGGTGAGGCAATCACTAGGTCGACATGCCCAAGTGATGCCAGTTCGTCGTCAGTGATGGACTGGACATCAGGGTTGATGCGGCCGTAGGAGTCGTGGATGGCGCTGGCAGGGATCTGATGAGGATGGCGGGCTTGCATGCGCTCCTGCTCCACCCGGCCGGCCTTGCGCACGTGCTTGTCGGTGTCGCAACAGATCATGTCGCCAATGGTGACACCAGCTTCGGCCAGGCCCTCCGCGATGGAGTGAAGGGCGCCAGCACACAGTGACAAAATCCGAATCGGTTTGCCCTTGGTAAAAGCAGCAGGGTCGGCCTTGACATCAGTAACAGACGGAAGAGGCTGGAACGGCGTCGGCGAGCGGGCAAGGGCGGCGTGAGGCAATGGCGGTGTGGAGGCGATGTCCGGCAGCGTCTGGGCGGCAAACGCAGCAGTATATCCACATGGATGGAAGAAGGGAACGGTCTTGGTAGGAGTGAGGTAGGCCGGGTAGCACACACCCGGGCGATGAGACGCAGTGAGGCGCCAGTGGAACGCGCGCTCCAGAGCGTCATGCTCGCACTCGCTGTCACTGTCGCCATTGCCGTCATCACCATGGACATCCACATCGCTGGCGGTATCGCAGAGGTTGTCGACAGCAGTCATCATGATCAGTTGATCAATGGCATCCGGTGTAGACGGAGGGACGGCGTCCGGGTAGGCAGCGGCATCATGTGTGGGAGGGCGCTCCTGTGGCGGGCTCCAGTCACACGGTGTGCAGCTGCCGCCAGACGAGCTGTCAGTCACCGCGCCTGGCATGCTGTTGTCGCTCGAGGCATCGTAATCACCTTCGCTGATGCGTAGGAAGGCGCATGCAGCCTGGCGCGCCGCATGGTTGCGGCGGCGCACAGCATGGTTGCGGCGGCGGCGCAGATGGCGGTTGCGGCGATGAGGTGACTTGGGCTCGGCGTCAGGATCCTCAGCGGACGCCTCCAGCGCGTCAGGCTCCGCGGCAGGCTCGCCTGACTCCTCGGGCTCCTTAGACTCATGACACGCCGCAGCAGACTCCACTGGCTCCGCGGGCGCCTTAGACTCATCAGTCTCCTGCTCAGCACCCATGGCAGGCTCCGCAAGTGGCATGATGGATGTAACCACCACATCAGCCTCGGGGAGCATGGGACGCTTGCCATCCGCAATATCCGCCCGGAGCTTGTAGCACTCCTCGCGCAGGTGAGAGCGGCTCCAACAGAAGGTGCAATGGGTGATCACGTTGAAGTCGGTGGTGACGGGCGCCAGACGTTCTGCTGATGTGGGGCAGCTGGGCAGGTTGAGGTGAGAGGTCGCCACAAAAGCAAATTCCTTTGGCCACGTGGGCATGCTCCTTGTCGCCAGCGGCGTCAGGGCGGCCGCGGCCGTCTCCTGCAGGTGGGTTGCGATCAGGGTGAACACGGCCCGCGGCCTTGTCCCGGGCGTAGCTTCGGCAGTCACGCTTCGGGTGGCCAGGGATGCCACAGTAATAGCAGCGGCGCTTGTTGACGCCGGGACGGTCTGACGGCTGCGTAGACGAGTGGCCAGCGCCGCCGGACGCCAAGGAAGACAGCATGGCGGCGAGCTTGGACATGGTTGCATCTTCAGCGCCGGGCTGAGGAGGAGAGAGCTCCTCTTTGAGTCTTGCGACCAGGGCAGTGAGATCAGCCTCACTCAATTTGCCATCCTTCACGGCGCTCGGCTGCGACGGGGGCGGCGCGGCCAGGAATGCTGCAGCAGTTGACTCGGCGGCAGGCGCACGGGAGGTGAGACGGACAGCCTTCGCTGCCTCAAGGAAGGTGTCAGGCCTGCTGCGAAGAAGGTGGTCGTACTCAGACTTGAAGTCAGGTTGACGCAGACCATCACGGAAGTGGTTGATCAGCTTGGCGTCAGGGACAATCGTGCCGGCTCTGTCAAGCATCAGGCGGGCAAGCATCAGGCGGGCGATGAACGATTCGAGGTCCTCGTGAGGAGATTGCTTGGTAGACAGGGAGCCCTCAAGGGTGGAGATGTAGGTCTCAGGTGGCGGAGCAAAAGCGGCCTTGAGGGCTTGCAGGGCGTGGTAGCCCTTACGGGTGTTGTAACGGTAGCTGACGTCCAGGAGGTGAGTCGCCGCGGTCCTGCCAGGAAGCAGGTTGAGCAGCAGGCGGAAGACTTGGGCGTGGCAGTCCTCAGAGGTTGTGGTGTCATCAGCGACAAAGATATTAGAATACCCCTCCTCGCTGGTGAGACGACTCTCAAGCTGAAACTGCCACAGCAGCCATGAGGCAGCATCAAAATCACCAGGACGAGCAAAGGACTCATAGTCCTTGGTCTTCAAGCGCGCATGGGACATGGTAGCAAGGATTCCCACGAGGGGTGACGGAGGACGCCAGAGGACGACGAGGATGAGACGAGCGGAGAAACCCAGAGGTTGAGAAACCTAGGTGGAAGCGAAGACGAAAACAACGATGAGTGGTGCAGGGACATGCGCGATCAGGCCCATAACCTGTTAATGTTGACACAAGGCGGCTGCAGCTGACAGACAAGCAGCAGCAGGTGAGTGTGAGTGCACAGGACGGCAACACGACCTTGCAGGTCGAGTGAGGAGCTGGTGGGAAGAACGAAGTAATTTACAAAGGCTAGGTTTCTCCAACTTGGCTGGTGGGCATGTTTGCAACATGCCTAGCCGGTCTGTGGCATCCTGGCCACTGAAATGGCCTCTAGTAGTTACCGTTGTACCTTGGTTCTGGTACGTTTGATGTAACTTTTCTAGTACTTTATGCTTTGTTGGTGTGGACATGAATGGTCAACAGTCACTTGAGCCTGTTGCCCATCTGAGCGCAATCCTAAATGTACCCAGGTGCAGTACCACTGTGGCAGCCTGTTAGAGCAGCAAAAGCAGCTACAAGTCACAGCAGTTCAGCGCTCTCATCAGCATATTAATATCAACAGCTAATAGCCGCTCATACCTGTAATAAATTCATCAGCACTATCCGCCCAGACAGATAATTAAAATTGAAGGCGAATTATATCCGTGCTGTTTCCGATAAAATTCGCTTGGTTAATAAACTTCTGATGAGGCCGACTCTCGACGAAATTTCAGACCCCCATTGAAGTCCAAAACTTCGGCTTGAAGTTGCTTCAGGCTGCACTGAAGTCGCGACTTCAGCCCAACCCTGGGCGCAGCTATGGTGTGAATTACAATCCCTGTAATCCTTACCGGTACCTGCGTCTGCGCGCGATGAGCAGTACTGTACAGGGTATCGAAAAAAGCCTTCTACAGTAAGCCTTAGTCGCTACATTAATTACATGAGCTAGCAGCAGAAGGCGATATCGGAAATCACCAAAATAAAAGGCAATCAGAAAGGTCCTCTACATCGACTAGAGGGTGGAAGCAGTAACATGAGAAGACGCAGAGTGGGCACGAGCACACGCACATGACGAGTCGCTACATGACGGGCGGAAATAGAGCAGGTCGCAGCGCTCAGAATATGTACTTTTTGGTTACAGGGAGAGCGTCAAGAGAATGCACGCAAAGTACTGGGGGAGGAAAAAGCCTACATTTACGCAGAACCCTCTTAGCGCCGGGCCGAGCGCTCAGAATCGAACGCCACATGATATACGAATACGGAGAATCGAAACCCAGCCCAGGAAAGGATTAGTAGTAGTCGCTAAGGATTACGCCTGCCCCTCACAGTTCCGTACCGGCCCGGGTACACGTAGCTTACTCTACTGTCCCCAATGTTCTTAGCTTGCCCTGCTCCTATAGCACTGGCAAGCTCGACTGCGCACTTAAAACATTCCTAACATTCACTCCCCGCACTCCGCGCATACCTCGCACCGGACAAGACGGCCGTGCCACCACAGTGCCATACCCAGTGCTTGCCTCCCAGAGAGGGTTTCGAAGGTGGCCAAACGGCGCGCTTTCTAATAGAGCGAGATGGGCTGCGCGTCGTCTGTCGCGGCGGTGGCGCCCCGCTTCGACACCACCGCCTCGGCGGCCGGTGTGGAGGCGCGCCCCGAGCGCCAGAAGTCATGGTTGGTCGCCCGCCTCTCGAGGCCCGACCTACCGTCTGTCAGCCAGCTAAATGATGGACCTAAGAAGGCCCTGTCGCCAGCTGAAGACTCTGTCGGGGTACATATCGATGATCCGACTATCTGGAGGTCGGCAGCCTCCGTACTGGCGCGAACCGTGCTGCCCTTCGTCCCCGAGCGCGTGTCGGCGGCCTTTGCGGAGGGCCGCCTGGCGAGGCCGTTTGGCTCTCGTGGCGGCAGCGAGGACGAGGTGCGACAGCGCGTGTCATCCGTGCGGCCGAAGGGCGTCACCGGCGTGCTGCTCATCCTGGACATCTCGGGGTTCACCAGGCTGAGCCAGGACGCGCAGAGGCGGCTCGGTAGCGAGGGCGTGGAGCGCTTCAGCCTAGCGATCTCGGCGTTCTTCTCTTTGATGCTGCCGGTTATAGTAAAGTTCCGAGGGGACGTCGACTGCTTCGCGGGCGATGCGGTTCTTGTAGTCTTTGAGTCGCAGGCTGGGCGGACTGCCGAGTGCGGCTTGTCGGAGGCAGCGCACCGAGCGCTGGAGTGCACGCAGGCCCTCCACGTACGGCTTGACGGCTTCCAGCACGAGCCCGAGGACCCGCCACTGCGGGTGCACTCGGCACTAGCAGCTGGTGGGCTCCCCCCCCCCCCCCTCCCCCCCCCCACGGCTCCCGCCCCTCCTTGTCCCAAAACAAATTTGACAGCAATTGCCAAAATCCTATATAGCAACAGTAACGATAAGAGTACCATTGTGAAGTTATTTTGCGATTTTTTCGTGCTCCCATCCTATCTCTATGCTCCTATCCAACGCATCAGCGCCGAGAGCCAGGCAGGAGGCCAGCTGCTCCTACATACAACAACAGTGTTGGGTGTATATATCTACGGGTAGACTATTGATGATTGCGTTGGCATTGTTGTTTTTTTCTGCCAGTGTGGTCAGACTCGTTTTAACAGACCGGACTAATATTCGTCTCATATCATGACTTTTATCGAGAGAAGACTGCCTGTTTGAGAGTGATAGGCAGTGACACAAAGAACTGCAGCAGCTACTCACGATTGCCTAGGGCTGTTGGTATGATGCACTCTACGTGCTGGGCGCGGGGTCTGTGACGGATTGCTATCGTTTTGGTAGTCTATTATATCCTTCGAATTGCATACGGTCCTTGACAAGTACATGTGAAACTGAGAAACACTCCAACCCCTTTCCCTTTTATTTATAGTACCCCAGGCCATATGCTATCAAGCGCGGGTCCACCTATCGCAATAATAAAAAGGCAGTAGTTCGAACTCAAATTATTGCAGAATGAGACATGGGCATCGCTGATATGGAAATCTGCGAAATAGATGGCAAGCACGAATGGACAGCAGGATGGATGAAACCCCAGAGTGTGCTGAGCGCAGTTACGGGTGCCGCCTCGACAATGATAACAATGATAACATCTGTTTTTGATCCCAGAATTTGATGCCGTCACAAAATCCCAGTGTAATGGCAGTGTGTTGTATTCATGTAATGAATATTCACCGATACGGCAGGCCGCGCTTTTAGAATTTTCTTCTTACAGACGCGTCGACACATGTACAGCTGCAGCCAGACACACCTATCAGAGCGCATAAGGGAGATTTGGTTTGGCTGACTCAGCATTGTTCTTGCTAATGCAGGGGAGCTAATGTGTATCGAATGCGGTAAGAATGCGCCCCCACATGGCACAGACACGTCGGGTGCTGGTGCTGCCACGGCCACGGCTCTGTTGGCGCTTCACTACCCGGCTTGAATGCGTTGTCATGCCTGCAGGTGGCGAGCTCGCGCAGCGCTGTGAAGCGTTTCTGCTTGGGCTGCCCCTGCTGGAGATTGCACCCGCCCTCACCGAGTCTTCTGCGGGCCAAATTGTGCTGGCCCCCAGCGTGTCGCACCTGTTAAGTTCCCACACCAGTGTCTCGGGCACCTGGGAGCGATCAGTCCTCGCATCCGGCCGGGTGATGTTCATGAGCTGTAGTGACGAGCCCGGCAGTGATGCACGGCAGTCAAGACTGCTCCCCGCTGGCGGCGAGGCGCTCCTCGATTCGCTAGACGACTGTGCTATGAGCTGCAAGGACAGTGGCCCGCCGCTGGCCCTGCTTGATCAAGTGGTCGATCAAATGCATAGTGTCTACAACGCGACAGGTCTACGCCGGTCAACTTCTTCGCAGCGCGCAGGGTCGTCGTTGTCTATGCGGGAGATGTCCTTCATTGGGCGGATCCCGACAGGAAAGTCTTTCAGGGGGCAGCTGCCACAAGGACATTCCGTTTCGGGGCAGCGAAACTCACGAGGCAAGCTCAACCTGCGTCGCTGCGCCAGCAGCGGATCGGCCATGGGGGCCCGTAACCAAGTCTGCAACGACGACATGGGCCTGATGGGCCTGCTAAGCTTCATGCCCGAGTGTGTGCGCCCCCAGTGCTTGCTGGGTCAGAATCTGACCACTATGATGGAGCACCGCGTCGTCACCATCCTCTTTATTGTGGCGGACATGGAGGTGGGTTCTGGCCGGGTCTACAAGCACGCCGCCGGGCGAATGCTTGAACAATACCCGTGAGGCCATTTTGCTCCATGGCCTGCTCGAATGCCCCCAACCTGTTCATTGAATGTGCCACTGTTTGCCCACGCATGTGTGCGTGTCCGCATAGGAGCATGCAAGCAAGTTCAAGGACCTGGCCTGGATCTCGCAGCTCCAGAGCGTTCTTGGGCAGAGCATCAACACAGTGGAAGCACAATTTGGGGGCGCCACCCGTCAGGTGCGACTTGCCGTCAAGCCTTCAAGTGGAAGCCCAAGGCCGTGTGATAATCTCTGGCATGTCTGATGTTCCCGTGCTGCATGCCCTGCACTGTTCTGAATCTAGCAGCAGCAGGTCTCTGCGCATGTTTTTGAGACTGCGTGCCCCCCCCCTTCCCCCCCCCCCCCCCCCCCCACCACCACCACCACCAACACACACGCGCACTCAACGTCCTCTTCTCCGAATCCCTCAGATCACCATGGACGACAAGGGGCTAGCCATGATCTTCGTGTTTGGCCTGCCGGGCTATCAGAGCAACCGGCAGAGCGTTCCCAGCATTATTGCGGCTCGCAAGGTACTTCAGCACCTATCCGGAGCCGGCATCCATGGATCTGCAGGCATCTCCGCAGGCACATGCTTCTGCGGGTTGGTTGGCAATCCCAACATCCGCTGCGAGTATGCCGTCATGGGAGGTATGCCACATGCTTCAACCAAGGACCTTGTTGCTTTGCATGGAAGCCTGTGTGCCTCCAAGTGTGTGTGTGTGTGGAGGGGGGGGGGGGGGGGGGGTATTTAACTGGCTTGATGCTGAATGTTACGCTGTGTACTGTGCCGGCGGGATTTTGTTCGCTGATTTTCACGTTATACGCTTGTGTATCGTGCAAGAGCAACATGTATGGGATGCCTTATCATAACTGAAACACACTGTCTAGCATTTGATCAAAATATTGAAATCGATATTGAATCACAGCGTGCTGACTTGCTGCTCTCCGCTGCCCCAGCCGAGCTGCTTTTCGGACCTGCTTTATCCATCCCCTGTGGAGACCTAGGGATTACGGATGCAGCTTGCAGCTTGCGGCCTTCCTCTTTCTTGCCCGCGCCCCTCTGCCTTCCGTGCCACTTCAAACTAAACAGTATTATCAGTCATGGCACAGCATGCCTGACCACATCTGATAGATACTGAGGTCGCCGCCTCAGCCAATTTGAATGAGGGCAGCATTTTGTATGATGGGTGCTACAAATGGTATTGTCAGATGTTTGGGAAGCTAGTGCTGGAGGTTCTACATGACTGATTGTGCACCAGGTCTTGAGAATATGTACACAATGAGATATCGTTGAGTTTGCCTGCGCTGACAGCATCGCACGGCTGCGGCTGCATTAGTCACCTTGGGTCCGCCATCGTTGCCGTAGTGTAGCTGGGTGGCATGAACCTCCATCACTGAGATTTGCGTGTGCTATGTGATTGCCGTGCGTGCGTGCGCTCTGCAGACCACGTCAACACTGCGGCCAGGCTCGCCGGCGCGGGCGCCAAGCGGGGCCACCCTATCATGTGCACCGAGGCCGTGTACCATGCCACCACTCCTGCTCACCTGGCGGCGCATGCGCTGACGCTTGAGGCTGCAGAGAGCCTGCTGCTCAAGGGCAAGCAGGCCGAGGTCTGCACTTACGTCCCAAGACCATTGGCTTCTCACAACGATGGTACCCTACCGGAGGGGGAGATCAGGCCAGTCTGCCTAAGGGGTCGCGACGCGGAGATGAAGCTGCTGAAACGTGCATTGGATTTCAGCAACCTGGCAGACGCAACCGGGGTCGTGCTTGTAGTCGTGGAGGGCGAGGCCGGAGTGGGCAAGTCGGCGTTGGCGGAGACTATCATGCAGCAGGGCCTGGCCACCGGCACGTTGCAGTGGCTGCTGGTTCGCGGCACGGAGTACGATGACAGCTCGCCGCTGCTGGCGTGTCGCGCGATCATCTGTTGGCTACTGGAGTTGCAGGGCGATCCATATGCGGAGAGCATGTCGTGGCTGATGGTGCGCCCACCGACCAAGCGCTCACCTGCCCACGCACTCACTGAGGGAGGGGCGGGGAAGTGATGTTAGTATTTTCCCCGACTGACGTGGGGCACTCGATACATACATACCTTGAGCACATACGTGCGGTTTCACACTTGCAATTGACAATCATTTTTCCAATTTTGGCTACGGCTCGCAACAGGGAGATTTCGAGCTGGAAGTCGAGAGCCTGCCAGCCCTTCTACAGCCCTACGCGGAGGACCTGGAGGCCCTTCGCGACGACCATCATGATAACTCGCTCCCAATGCAGGTGCTTTACACACGGCTGATCTGGGACGCGCTGCAGCGGGGCGGCATTGCGCTGCTGCTGGAGGACGTGGACGCACTGGACGGCCATTCCCAGCATGTGCTGCAGTGCGTGGCGAACATGCACAAGAACGCTGCATCACCTGGCCAGGAACGCAGCCCCCGACAGGGCCCACCGAGTATTCTCTTTTGCACCTCTCGCGTGATTGACATGCTGAGCATCGGCGAGGCAGTGCCCGCCCGTGAGCAGCCGGAGGACGCCCGTCAGTCTGTCTGCCTCAAGCTTGCCCCGCTGGAGCGTGACGCGGTCAAAGAAATGGCGTGTGACTGCCTCGGCAGTGCGCTGGATGAGTCTGCCGCTGACCTGATTGCCGGTGCGTGCCCGGAGCGTGGCGACTGCCCTCTGCCCTGCTGGGCCCTACAAAGCTGCTATTGCTTTTATATTATTTCTTAGCAATCGTTGTGTGTTCCACACAAGCACTTTTCCGGAGCATTACTATTTGCCATTTTAGCTTTACGAGGGGCTGCCAGTGTCACCTCAAACCCGATGTCCTTTGCGATAGTCACGTCCTACTACAGGATCTGTACTGTCGTTATAATACGTGATGCTTTGACAGTCATGCATCGCGCCAAGTACAGCAGGTAGTGCGAGTTCTCGCAGTCGAAAGTATTACCGGTCCTGAAATACCGGTAATAATGAATGCTGTTATGAAATTAAAACAATGCAACTGATGCGACTTTCTAAGACTCTCCGAGTGTCTCATTGCCGGTAAAAGTAAAAGTAAAGTTCGCCCCGGGACATCGGCCGAAGCCGCCCCAGCACTTGACCTCGTGCGCCAACTGCAGTCGTAGGTCTGGCATAGCCCATAGACCATTGCCTCATTCGAACCCCGAAGGGCTAATGCATCAACCGAGTAAACCCGGGACACGCCGGGCCGATATTGCCGAAATACATCGGCCAGGAATCGAACCCGGTACTTCTCGCACACGAGACGACCGCTCTACCGAGCGGACAAGGGATGTACCTTGTATACCTCATTGCCGGTATACCTGAAGTATTCCTTACATTTGTTTCAAATATTAATATGTTGTAACTACTAGCGACTACCTGTATCTGCTTCCTACGCTTTGTTACGACACAATTAGAATGATATGTTTTCGGTACTCGACTACTCGCCTTCCAGTACCCATAGCGCTACCGTGTACCTGCTAAACTGTGAATTCTCTTTGGCAAGCCAGAGACTGCGATTAATCACTAAAAAAGACGTATCAGTAGATGGCGATTTTAGAATTACCGGCCTGTCTCTTCGCAGGCGGCAGGTAGCGCTCATGCTGTGCTGGTACACAAAGCGCCATATAGCATTAATCGTGCGCGAGGAATCCTCAGCGACTATACACGACTAAATTCGATTTTTTTTAATTAATCTTCGTCCAAAGTACTTCCTAGGTCCTTGTCGTGCGACGTTTACGGTAGAAGTTCGCCCGGTGTAGTCATCGGCCAAAGCCGCCCCAGCACTTGACCTCTTGCGCCAACTGCAGTCATAGGTTTGGCATAGCCCGTAGACCATTGCCTCATTCGAACCCCGAAGGGCCAATGCATCAACCGGGAAAACCCAGGACACGCCGGGACGATTCTGTCGAAGTACATCGGCCAGGAATCGAACACTGTACCTCTCGCGTACGAGACGGCCGCTCAACCCAGCGGACAAGGGCTGTACCTTGTTTACGTTTACGGTATCGGCGTGCTGCAGCAGCAGACCGACCCGTCGCACGTTTAACCTGGGATATCGCTATAAGCCCGCCGGGCTCAGGAAAACCTGAGGTTAACCTCTGGTTCGGGAAAACGACCAGGTTTTGAGCACTTAGGGGTTGACCTAGGGCCCACCTTTGTCACACGTACTTAAGACCAGTGCACGAGCCATAGGAGTGGCAGTAATCGACAGGAACCAGCACATTTTTCTTGATTTTACTGTAGTTTTATCATCTACAAGCAGGTAAATAATATTAAGGTGTTGTTTGTATGTGGAACTAGTTGCTTTGAATGAATGGTGGCAAAAGTGTGCACGACACCGGATGACACGAACACAAAAGTACCCCAGAGCCGGGGCTGGATATAAGCTTCAGGTTGTTCTGGGGTTATAACCCGTGTTGGGGTTACCCCAGGGTTTTTGGGTCTTTTTCAGAGTCTCTAGCAGCAGGGCATGTGTGCAGCTACGCGTGCGCCCATGGGCGGCAGGCAGACATGGCCAGACATAGTTGGAACCTTTTCAAAATTTCTTTCCTGATTGTTTGCTGATTTGCTGAAGCTTGTCGAAAAAAAACTTTTCATGCGGTCCACATGTGCAGATATCCATATTTTTGTCCGAATATATATATATATATATATATATATATATATCCTCCGACCCCCCCACCCCTGCTGGCCGTCGGCGCTAATTATACATAGCAGCATGCCTGCTATGTGATGCATGCGTATCTTCTCTCACTTGTGTACCCATCACTAGTGATATCCACATTTATATCCCAGATGCTGCTATCATGAATATATGTACCTAAGACCCACCCGCGCACTTCAGACACGATGTCAAAATTACGACTACCAGTATTCCTACACAGAAATGGAAAGAACTCTGTGGGGCAGTATACAGTGAAAGAAAGGAATTGTGTATCCATGTAGTAGTAACCAGATCTATACAACCAAAATGGAATACCACACTCTCGTAGTGTGTAGGCTACCAGGCATTGCCGTTTTACAGTGACCTCCGCAATACACAGTAGTGTTCCCCTGAGTAGAGCTTCCCAATCAATCCCCCGCTGCCTGCCACAATTGCCTCATCGGTGGACCCCATCTGTCTCGTAGGTGTAGCATCAGCATGTGGTAAGTGAGGCTCACATGCTTTGCGACCTGTGGCAGGGCGCTCCAACGGCATTCCGCTGCAGGTGGTGGAGCTGTGCGCCTGGCTGCAGAGCCAGCAGCTCGTCATCGATGGGCGCCTCTCCGCCAAGGCCGCCGGCCTGGATCTCATGAACTACGTGCCACCCAACATGCAAGCTACCGTCCAGGCGCAGGTGGACCAGGTGGCCATGGTGCCCGGCATGATGCTGCGCTTTGCCAGCGCGCTCGGCCTGCGTTTCAGCTCGCAAATGCTGCTGGCGATACTCCCGCCGGGCCTTGTGGCCGATGAGGGTGAGCTGGAGGAGCAGCTGCAGGTGCTGTGTGAGGCGCGCCTCATTGAACACGTCCGTCCTGGAGCCTCATCGCGCAACATGTTTGATGCTGAGGAGACGTGGAAGGTGCAGTCCGACCCACCCAGTAATCCATACCCATAGCGGGGAGTGATGTTTTTTTTTTTTTGGGGGGGGGGGGGGGGGGGGGGGGGGGTTGATGCTGTGCAGCAAAATAATGGTGCCATGTGCGGCTCTACATTCATCCAACACTGCATGTGGGCAGCGCTAGAGCAGGTAGAGACACTGCTGCACAATGTACCACATCAAGCTTGACGTTACTGGCACCCCTTCGATGTATTCACATCACTCCAGAGCTGTAGTTTGGCCATTTATATCCCAGCCTAAATCAGATTCGCAGACTCGGCTATGCGGCATATTATACGTGTGGGTTTTGTGCTGAGGTGCAATCGGCATTTGTCATGGGCTCATCGCTGAGGTGCACATGGCAGAGTATAGCTGCCGGACTGTAGGATTTGCTGGTTGGTGGTGGACGATAACGTTTTCTGCTGCTGTCACCAATAAGACGCTTTGGGTCAGCTACAAATAAATGTTTTCGACCCCCCCCCCCCCCCCTTTCCCCAAAGAAAGTCAACAACTATTTATCCAGACATCTGTTAGAATAGACAGCCGATATATAACAGAATCTCTGACCCGACGGTGGAAAACAATATCATTTTATATTTATGTTACTGATGCGCCCAATTTTATTTGATGTCACTACGGGTTCATTAGTTAGGGCGCATGAGGATGAATCCGGGTCTGAGCTGTGCGCCGTGCTGCGCATTCCCCGCAGTTCCGCAACAGGCTGCACCAGGAGGTGCTCTACAGCAGCATGGCGCACAAGCACCGCCGCAGCCTCCATGCAGCGGTGGCGGCGTATATGCGGCAGAAGATGCAGGAGAGGGAGCGGACGTACATGGAGCTGCGCCCCATCCTGAAGGCGCTCACGAGCCACCTGCTGCGCGCACTCCCCGCGGGCGACACCACCAAGGGCCAGCAGTACCAGCATATTGGGGGCCGCCAGCTGCGCGACTTGGAGTCGGCGATTGGCAAGGCTGCCAAGAACAGCCTGGCCGTGGGCGACTACCAGGAGGCCGTGGCGTACTGGGTAGGTGAAGCAAGGAAGGGCGGTCGCGGGTTGTCACTGTATTATCGTTGCCGTAAATAGTTTTCATGCATACAAACATTCAACTTGCTGACAAATCCAACCCAGCTTCGAACTATCTATGAATACCAAGCGAGCTCTGAATGTTGCCGCCCAATATAGTACGTGCCTGGTGTATCCAGCATGATAATAGCTTTGATGCAATGATTAGTTTGCTGCTACTCTCGAGCGCAGAGTGTTGATAAAAAATACGAGGGTCCGCATTTTATGTGACGCTAAATGGACCATTGGTGTATATAGCAAAACAACGATGTATAATCTTCATAAATGTATATATTGAAATCTTTAATCAACGGTGGCAGGAACAACACACTAGCCGGCCTAGGAGGTGCCAGGAGCAGCAGCAACAGTACATGAGTTTTTAAATGAGCGTTCCAGAGGCGCGGACTGAACCCGTGTTGCGCGCGCCCGACAGGATGAGCTACTCGGCATCCTTCAGGAACAGAATATCATGGCAGAGGATCCAGTGGTTGAGCTGCTCGAGGCCGAAAGCCGGGCCCTGGACAGCGCCAAAAGCTGCTTCATGGCCCTCTCGCTCTACAGCATGAAGGTTGCCGGAGTCATCAGCCCAAAGCAAAGGTACGGCGCTGCTTAGTGCGGTTGGCACATTCGTTCTAGGGTCCCTTCCTATTCCGCCCAAACACTTGTACGCATACAGCTCTCCGAAATCTGCAACCCTAAAAACCCTAATATCAAACTGGCGTGACCGTGAAATCTGGAACCATCCCTCAATCAGTAAACCAAATTTACCCTACATACCGACTTGCATGGGTTGTGAAGCCTATACTGAACATAATCTCATACACAAACTGAAGCCCGCCATACGACTCGGATAGTATGCAAAGCAATGCACTCTGCTACCAGAAGCTAGGCGCTAAACCATTTATCATCGAAAATATCAAACCATCACTACCCCCTAAAAGTAAAAGTCAAGTTCGCCCCGGGACATCGGCCGAAGCCGCCCCAGCACTTGACATCTTGCGCCAACTGCAGGCGTAGCTCTCGCATAGCCCGTAGACCATCCAATTGCCTCATTCGAACCCCGAAGGGCTAATGCATCAACCAAGTAAACCAAGGACACGCCGGGACGATATTGCCGAAAATACATCGGCCAGGAATCAATACCGGGACTTCTCGCGTACGGGACGACCGCTCAACCGAGCGGGCAAGGGAACGATGTACACCCCCTATTCAATAATGTAATACCCCCATCACACCCTTTTACCCTACATCCCACCCTCCCTGGTAACCCCCAAAAATCCTCCACCATGAAACCCAGACCGATGCACCTAGCCAAAACTCCTGTGTGGAACCTGCCGCCCGTGAGCATGAACCCTAGGAACCCCTGTGACCAAACCAAGACAACCTCCGACAACCCGCAATACATACCAGTTCCGGTAGGAGTTCATACAATAACGCCTTCAAGACCAAGGCGGCTGATGCTGTCGCAAACCCTCCACGGCGCGTCCCGTGTGCCTCCCGCCGCCCAGGCTGCAGGAGATGGAGGCCAGGCAAGCTGAGCTTCTGGGCAAGATAGCGGAAGTCAACAATACCTGGGCGCAGGATCCCGCACGCGAGGTCACCGATCGGCGAAGGAATTCGTTCGCGCTGCTGGAGAAACGGCCTACTGACTCGAGCCCTAGCTTCAAGCTCGCGCGCCAGGTCTCCATCAGCACCAAATTCGGAGCGGTGTGGGAGTCCTTGGCAGCCGTGGGATTTGTGAAGACTGACAAGCTGCGGTCGTTGATGGATGAGTGCGCCCCCGCCCCGCTGACCATTCTGTGGGCCACCCTACTATTATCCTAAACCCCAAAAACCCAAACCCTAAAACGCTATATCTGCCATCGCACTTCTCCCCCGGCAAGCGCACCTACACACACCCGCCACCACCAACACCACCACCGCCGTTGCCGTTGAGTTATTGGTGATCAATGACTGTGTCGAGGATATGTGCAGCCCGGTGCCCCATTGGGCATCGAGGCATGCTGTGCGTAGTTGCAGGATGGCTGTTTTGCCTCGCGATGGTGCCGCGGATGATGATGTGTGCACTGCGTGCAGGCTGCAAGACGAGGGCACGCCTCAGGGGAGGGCCTACATCGGCGCCCATATCTGCACGGCGTTGATGAACCAGGCCACGTGCTGGGAGCGTGCCTCAATGGGCAAAGAGATGCATGCCGCGTTCAGGGACGCCGGGGAGCCGCACCAGCTCCGCGACATCCCCGGCCACCCCATCTCCATCAGTATCACGGCGCTGTGGCTCTCTGGCCAGCTCTGGTCGGGCCAGCTGGGCGACGCGGCTGAGGACGCCGCCACGGACACGGCCGCCAAGGTTGACATGTCGCAGGCGGGCTTCCTCATCACTCTGCGCGAGTGCGTGGAGGCCAGCTGGGAGCCCCTGACGTCGCCAAGGGTGCAGTCTCAGCGCCGCCAGAGGCGTGCGGCTGGCACACCACGGAAGCCGGTACTCCCCCACCCCCCAAAATCATCAGCCTGGACCAGAAAGAACAACTTTAGTGATATAGTGGTCTTGTTACATTGCTTAGCAACGCAACTACGCTACGTTTTGCCTCCCCAATCACGACTTACGCCCAACCAGGGCACTGTCAAGAGTTTGCTGTAGTTTATGCATTAGTCAGGTGAAGAATCCGTTGCCGGCGTCCTGCTTCCAAACGGTGTATACTGCACCCAGAACGATATGTCATAATTGACTGTTTTGCGGAATGTTTGTTGAGCACGGTCTGAGATTGCTGATGATTGTGGTATTAGACCCCCCTCATTGGTAAAGCAATGAAAGATTGTATTCTTTCCGGGATACGCTGAGGCAATCGGTCGCCCCGCTGTATTATAGTGCAACAACGCTGACGCCGTGCCCCCGACGCTGCCCGCAGTGGGACCACATGGCAAACTGCCTGCGTCACCTGCATGCCGCCTCGGCAGCCGTGGCCACTCTGGGCCCGGACGCCTTTCAAGACAGAAACGCAACGGCGGCTGCCGACGCCCTCGCATCGCTGAGACTGGCCGTCAAGACTGCCGGCGCCTCGGTCGAGGCGGGCGCCCAGATGCCGCAGGCGTGCGTCGTCATGGCGTGCGTGGCGGAGGGCTGCCGGGTGTTGTTCCCGGGAGGAGCGGCGCCGCCAGCGCCGCCGACGCCCACGGCGCTGCGACACCTGGCGGGGGTGTCGGAGGAGCTGTCCTCGTGCCTGCAGCTGTGGGCACGCTGGGGGTCCAATGTCTTCGGGCACTCCTTCCTGCCGTCCACCATGATGCTGGGCAGGGCCATGCTGCACCTCTTCCAATGGTGGCTGCGCCATGCGGGGGACGGCGCGTACGGCCGCGTCGCGCCCGAGCCGATACACCTCCTGCTGGGCGCGCGGGCGAAGAAACCCCAGCCGGCGCTTCTTCACGGCCCCGCCCAGGTAGCCAGCGGCCTGATGATGGCACAGCAGCACGGCGCCGCGCGGGGGGAGCTGCTGCCGGGCTGCCTCCCTGCCACCATAGCCCTGGCGAGGCTGCTGCTGGCTGGCGCGGGGCAGTGCGAGCCCGGGCTCGAGGCGGAGCTCCGGGCCTCCACGGCCATGGTGGCGGTGGCCCTGCCGCCCTTCTTGCCAGACGGGGACGCGGAGCCGGCAATAGGCGTGCAGCGCGTCCAGTTCGGCTCGCCCTCCGCGGCGCGGGTGGCGGCCGCGCACCTGGCAGCCGTCCTGGCGCACGTGACGGTGGCGGGGCGGCCGCTGGCGCCGGACAAGGTGGAAGGCCCTGCGGATGTGGCTGGCTCGGCAAGCCTGTGGGAGGCGGTGGGGCTGCTTCGAGTGGCTCAGGGGGTGGCCTCCGCACGTGGTGGAGTTGCAGACTCGGCTGGAAGCAGCGTTCGACATGACGCGCACTGGCCTGCCAGAGCGCATTCTTTAGAACCTATGTTTGGATAGCAGCAATACGTGGTGTCCTGGTGTCATCCACCAGAACTGTCATCCAGAATAGGCTAGTTTCGTGTAGTCCATTGTGGTGCCCACCTTTGAAACGTGATTCCCCGTTTCCTCGGCACCACGAACAAATTGTATAATCGTATTTGTAAACAGCCAGTGGTGGTATTATCAAGGATGACGCGGACGCGCTGCCTTTATTTTCAACGTCTCAGGTGTGGCTCGCAAGGGCAGCGCGCGAGTCCGAGCCGACCCACGACATGGTGTCTCATGCTTATTTGGGACAGCACACCAATAACCATGGTAACTATATCACATTGGGATATTGTCACATGCCATCTGGCGGCAGTCCCGTGAACGCAGCGATGTATTATTGCATTGCTCCGGACTAAGGCATGCCTTTTTAACTGTGTCCGCACCGAATTCCGAATGAAAACTCTGACAACAACTCTCGGATATCATCTCTGAATTCCGAATGACATATGATATGGTCTCTGCTACTCAGAAGGTTCTGACCACGGAGTAGCAGCCGGTGGCCACCGATACATTTATAGGTCACATCTCCTGGGAATCGGATATATAAACAAGCGCAATAAAATATAGAAAGGCGCGCAATTGTGGCTAATGGATTTAGCTTGGCACGCTTGATGACTCACCAAACCGTAGGTTGTGGCGCTACAAAGCAGCTGATGACAGCAGCATGGCGAGGATGTCGACGCTCTGCGCAGCTGCTTGGGGATCCCCAAAGCGGCTCAACCGATGATGCGCTGGGAGGTGGAAGTGCTCGGAGCTACATGCAGAGGGGGCAGTGAGCCGGGCTCGGGCTGCTAAGGGGAGCATCGACTACAGAAGTGCCGAAAGCTGCAGTGCGGGCCGAGCCTAAGAGGGGCGGGGCGCCCTCACGCTAGAATACTGATACTGATATAATACATGAGAAAAGGGGGGTAGGGAGAGAGGGAGAGAAAGGGCGAGAGAGAGAGAGAGAGAGAGAGAGAGAGAGAGAGAGGGAGAAAAATGAGCGAGAAAGTAAAAGGGGAAAAGCCGAGGAGGGCATACGTGGCGCGGCGGAAAGAGATGACCCTGCATCTTCCGCGAGCGAGCCCATAGGCGCGTCCATACTGCGCACTATCTAGCAGTGTAGCACGGAAAACAAAAGCCCTTGTGCAGCGCTTGTGACGCGAGTAGGCGACCGCATGAGCCATGAGGTAGCGGCTGGCCTGCCGAGCGTAGCGGCCGTGTGATCGGCTGTTCGCTGAGACATGCCAGCAGCCGCTAATGCGGCGCGATGTTGCGGGCTGCGCCTGTGGCTGCGGGGCGGGGAGCGCGCGTCGCGCCCCTGAAAGATTCTGGAATGGACGTCGAATCATTCTGAATCATTCTAGAATTATTCTCGTTTCAAACATTCTGAATCATTCTCTTGGCAGCAATCCTTCGCGGATGTGGCGAACGAACGTGATAGTTCACGACGTTTTATCGTTCGGACATGCAGCAATCCTCATCCTGCTATAATACAGCAATATACTCCAGCAGGTCGTACCAGTATATACCTGTGGACTGTGGTAGACTACTACACCTTTCCACATAACTCCAGGCCCCTTTCTCGCCGAATCCGAGCTTACGAATAGTGCGGCAGCTGAATATGGGTTTATGACCTGAAATCCTGGAATATTGCACATTTAGGCTCAGCCGTTACCACCATATGGTGTGAACAAGTGCCCTACACGAGTGGCACTTGCGCCACACTGAGCGTTTCCAGTACCCCCACAGCAACAAGGATTGGTGCCCCGCACGTCCCGCCGAGCATATGCATAGACCATTGCATGGTATGACGGCCATGGGCGGGCGAGATAACATGTCAGCAAAGAGGCGAGGGTATTCTTGCTTGGGGTGGGGCCATAGTGGCGTGCACAATGTGGCGTGATACCGCCATCGCCACTGTAGGGCCGCCTTGTGGTGCAGCTCTCAAACTCGCGGCATCGCTCAGTGCGTTGCGAGGAAACGTCAGAAAATTTTCATCATATAAATACTAATAAAACTACGCGTGCATGTCTACAGATTCCACAGCAGCAGCACGGCCATCCGAGGCCATTTAGGTACTTTTTCGATTATTTTGAAATAATATGTCAAAATCTGACGTCAATGACTGTTAGCGTGTGGTCAACGCGTTGGCGTGAAACTTTGCGCCAAGGGGATTTTAAAACCTGATACACGGTGGCGGGACAATGTGTTGTATGTACTTTTGCACGGACTACTCATACTTGGCACATACCCTCCTTGAGCGATGCCCACGGCCGCCATGCCGGATCCCCCCTTTAACAAAATTATTTCCACCAGCATCAACGCATTAAGGTGCATGCCATTCCCGCCCCTGGACTCACTATGAGCATGCGGCCATACACTGCTATATAAAAGCTTTGGCCTACGGCAAGGAGGCCGCGAGAACCCTCTCCCGCCTTTGCGTGCAACGATCACAGGCGCATTTTGTTTATGATTTTGGCCATAAACCATCACCATCGACATGCAGGGCTTGGTGCAGGTCATTAATGACCTAATTTCAATGCCCTGCGTGTATGGTGGATAGAGATCATACCAAGGGTGATGTGGTATGAGTACGGGGGCTGTGCTGTCCCATGCATATTTGTGCACGCGAGTGGCGCAATTTGTGGTTTTGAAGCTCTAGCGCCAGAAGCCATGCTTTTGCCTGAATGAAAGCGTTGATGGCAACGGCCACCGCGTGGCAATATGGGGTGTATCGCGCTATCGCGGCATTTCCCCCCACCAGCCGTGCGACCCTGAGTAACACGCATGCACGCGCGAACGGTCTCAGTGTAGCCGCGCATGGGCATGTGGATCAAATTCGCAAACCCCATACTTATGTGGAAAGGTATATAGGATTCATCCTTGCGGGGCTCCGGATTCCACAAGCACTCCTGAAACGGTCTAAGGTATGTTTGTTTTCGTTGCAGTAGTCGCTATATGTCCGTGGCGGCGTGCGGCACAAACCGGAACTGTAGGCCAGTAGGAACGGCGACGTTGGCGACGGGTGCCCAGCAGAGCGGCACAGGTACCAGTACCAGTAGGACGAGTCCATCACTCATCCATCCCGCCTTATGCGGGATGCGGGCCGCTTTTAGGCGGCTTGCTGTGTTGATTTTCTAATTCTGGGGAACTGCCCTTTTTGTAATTCACACCAGTAGGACGAGTACGAGTTGCGAGCACGGGCGCGCGAGCGCGCCGCGTATAGCCGCGACTGGCGACGTACTGCAGCGGCGTGTCCGCGCTGTTCTCCGTGGCGATCGCCTTCACGAGGCACAGGATGAACTGCACATGGTTCTGCACCGCGGCGAGGGACGCCAGGTCCCGGGGCTCACCCCGGAGGAGCTGCGTCGGGGTGACATGACGCAGGTGTGGCTGACGGCGAAGCTGGCGCAGCATCACGTCGTTTTCTACTTTTATGTTGAGGTCGACCGCAGGACGGATCAACACCCGCCCGCTAGCCGAACGCGCCGCGGCCCCCTCATTATTATTATTTAACCCTTTCTATAATGGATGCGCGTAGTCCCACAATAATAATGGCGCTTGCTGGTGGAGATGTGCTGTGACGGTGAAAAGTGAGGTGCTAACTGCAACCATTTGATACTGCCGATAATATATGCTTGCCTTTTTATCACAGAGTAGAGCACGTTGGAAAAGCACGGTGGAAGAATACACCTGACTCCACCTCCTCTCTGGTCAGTGGCGTGCACAATGTGGCGTGATACCGCCATCGCCACTGTAGTGCCGCCTTGTGGTGCAGCTCTCAAACTCGCGGCATCGCTCAGTGCGTTGCGAGGAAACGTCAGAAAATTTTCATCATATAAATACTAATAAAACTACGCGTGCATGTCTACAGATTCCACAGCAGCAGCACGGCCATCCGAGGCCATTTAGGTACTTTTTCGATTATTTTGAAATAATATGTCAAAATCTGACGTCAATGACTGTTAGCGTGTGGTCAACGCGTTGGCGTGAAACTTTGCGCCAAGGGGATTTTAAAACCTGATACACGGTGGCGGGACAATCTGTTGTATGTACTTTTGCACGGACTACTCATACTTGGCACATACCCTCCTTGAGCGATGCCCACGGCCGCCATGCCGGATCCCCCCTTTAACAAAATTATTTCCACCAGCATCAACGCATTAAGGTGCATGCCATTCCCGCCCCTGGACTCACTATGAGCATGCGGCCATACACTGCTATATAAAAGCTTTGGCCTACGGCAAGGAGGCCGCGAGAACCCTCTCCCGCCTTTGCGTGCAACGATCACAGGCGCATTTTGTTTATGATTTTGGCCATAAACCATCACCATCGACATGCAGGGCTTGGTGCAGGTCATTAATGACCTAATTTCAATGCCCTGCGTGTATGGTGGATAGAGATCATACCAAGGGTGATGTGGTATGAGTACGGGGGCTGTGCTGTCCCATGCATATTTGTGCACGCGAGTGGCGCAATTTGTGGTTTTGAAGCTCTAGCGCCAGAAGCCATGCTTTTGCCTGAATGAAAGCGTTGATGGCAACGGCCACCGCGTGGCAATATGGGGTGTATCGCGCTATCGCGGCATTTCCCCCCACCAGCCGTGCGACCCTGAGTAACACGCATGCACGCGCGAACGGTCTCAGTGTAGCCGCGCATGGGCATGTGGATCAAATTCGCAAACCCCATACTTATGTGGAAAGGTATATAGGATTCATCCTTGCGGGGCTCCGGATTCCACAAGCACTCCTGAAACGGTCTAAGGTATGTTTGTTTTCGTTGCAGTAGTCGCTATATGTCCGTGGCGGCGTGCGGCACAAACCGGAACTGTAGGCCAGTAGGAACGGCGACGTTGGCGACGGGTGCCCAGCAGAGCGGCACAGGTACCAGTACCAGTAGGACGAGTCCATCACTCATCCATCCCGCCTTATGCGGGATGCGGGCCGCTTTTAGGCGGCTTGCTGTGTTGATTTTCTAATTCTGGGGAACTGCCTTTTTTGTAATTCACACCAGTAGGACGAGTACGAGTTGCGAGCACGGGCGCGCGAGCGCGCCGCGTATAGCCGCGACTGGCGACGTACTGCAGCGGCGTGTCCGCGCTGTTCTCCGTGGCGATCGCCTTCACGAGGCACAGGATGAACTGCACCTGGTTCTGCACCGCGGCGAGGGACGCCAGGTCCCGGGGCTCACCCCGGAGGAGCTGCGTCGGGGTGACATGACGCAGGTGTGGCTGACGGCGAAGCTGGCGCAGCATCACGTCGTTTTCTACTTTTATGTTGAGGTCGACCGCAGGACGGATCAACACCCGCCCGCTAGCCGAACGCGCCGCGGCCCCCTCATTATTATTATTTAACCCTTTCTATAATGGATGCGCGTAGTCCCACAATAATAATGGCGCTTGCTGGTGGAAATGCGCTCTGATGGTGGAAAGTGAGGTGCTAACTGCAACCATTTGATACTGCCGATAATATATGCTTGCCTTTTTATCACACAGTAGAGCACGGTGGAAAAGCACGGTGGAAGAATACACCTGACTCCACCTCCTCTCTGGTCAATGGCCGCTCATATGTTGGCCGTCAAATGGGCGCTACGTATTGGCGTGTGTATGCAAACTGGGCTGCATCAACTCGTAACAATTAAGCAACATGCCTCCAACAATAAGGACGGCCACAACAAAAAGTTCCCTCGAACATTGTGCGGCTCCTGAGACTTCCTGGCCGTTTGCGGTGTGCTGTATAATGGAGTCATCTCCCCAAATAGTTATGCCATTGAAATAACGTGCATGGACACAAGCTGCGTAAGACGGGAGACTCAAAGGAACGACCTTCTGTCAATATTAACCTGCTGATGTTCCAGACATATGATGTTAATGATGTTGACCTGAGAATTGAGCATGCACATGCGATCAGATAGATTCAGGTTCTAGCGCCCTGATTTTGGCAAACATACGGTACACAGAGTAGCGCGCCAGAGCGCGCGCACCTGCTGCTCTTCCAGAGTGGCTGCAGCCCGTTGTACATGTGCACTTGACACGCTTCATGCAGGATAAACAGGCCACCGCTGATGGGAATTGGCAAAGCGGTGCCGCCGGGAATCAACCCGCACAGTGAGGAGGGCGCTCCCGGATACATTCTTTGCAGTCCATGTTCACCTGTGTGTTTGACGTCAATGCTTGCGAGCAGCAGCGTGAACACGCTCGATTGCAGCATGCAAGTGTATCCCGCACAAGCAGGCGGTGGGAAGGCTCATCGTCGAGAGATATACGCAGGTAAAAGTGTTTCTGGAATTGATATCAAATGTAAAGCTACGGTATGGAGTTATTCCAGCACACGACCGGTGGGCAGGAGCGCATGCAGATGGTGGCATCCTTGATCTAATCGAATGCAGCGGCGAGCAATTGTGCGCTGCGCCGTCATGACGGAATGTCGACGGACAGCAGGCTCTGCACGTCCTGCTTGCAGACAGGGCAGCATCCGCTTCGCCCCAGCCACTTGTCGATGCAGGGCTGGTGGAAGCGGTGGAAGCAGGGCAGCATGCGCAGCGTCTCGCCCGCCGCGTGGTCGCACAGGCACACCGAGCACTTCTCGGCCTCGTGGTCGCCGCCGCTGCCGCCCGCAGCAGAGGAGCAGGACCCGCCGCCGCTGCTGCTGAGCACGAACGTAGGGAGGGAGCCCAGCAGCTTGCTACTCATCGGCCCCTGCAGAGCCGCCAACCAACTGTCAGACCATCATCAAACTAAGTGGACCGCGACTGAGTTGGGCTCTTTGGCAAACTCGTTGTTGGTATCGTCCATCCTTGCCGCATGGTTGCAGCGAATACGTGCAAAAAGCAATCTCAAATCATTGCGGACAAGTGGTACCTAATTATAAACAGTGCATATATCAGATCGGAATTCATGCAGTGATCCGCAGCAGCCAGTTACAGCACCGGGATGAGCCGACATTTCTGCACTTTCGGCTGGAACAAAACGATCTCTGACACAGTAATCCGGATAAAAATTGGAGCAATACAGAGGTACTGGAACAATGTTCCTGGGGGCTTGGTCGTTTCGCTGCGGGTATCGCACAGCGGCAGATGGAATAACGAGTACCGAAACACTTGACAATCCCGGGAATGTAATCTATCGCTCTCTGAGGGTGCCGACTCCGAAGTGACATTCTCTCAGGAGGGAACCATGAGATGACGGGCCGAGAGCGCGACATGGCCAGGTTTTGGAGGTCAGGCTTGGGTTGACAAAATGAATAGTTGGTAATGAAACAAATGAAATTCGTCTATTATTCGTTATTTTGCGGTCGCACTCCCGCGACACCTTGAACATGCTCGGAAATATAAGAAGGATTGCTGTGGAAGGGCACATTGTATTCATGAAAGCCAGGATGTGAAGAGGTTTAGGGCTTGTAGCAAACATCAGCATGGCGCAGACGGAACCCACCGTGCGCGGCGCTGGAGTGGACTCAGCAATGCTTGCGTTCAGAGCGCTTTCGAATTCGGCGTCGTCCCCCTGCTCATCATCGGCCAGCTGGGATGTGACGACCCGCAGGCCGGACAGGCTCTCCATCAGCTCCACCAGGGCGGCCTGCGCCTGGGATCGCCGCTCACTCTCCTGCCGCCGCCGGCGTTGCGCGGCGTGCTGAAATGAGGCGACCACCTGCCTGAGCATCTCTTCCGCCTCGCTCTCCTGCCTCTGCCGCTCCGCCAGCGCGCGCTGCAGGCGCTCCAGCTGCTGCCGCTGCGCCTGCTCTGCCGCTACCTGCTGCGCCCGCCGCCGAGCCTCCGCCTCTCGCTGCGCCTCCCGCCGCCGCCTCTCGGCGGCCTGCACCTGGCGCTGCCTCCCGGCCTCGTTCTCCGACAAAGCCTGCCCCTGGGTGTCAACAGCAGCCATGGTCTCCTCCGCGCCCGCCAACACTGCACCCAGCTCCCGCTGCAGCATTTCCATGACATCCGCACGAAGGTCCGAGGCCAGCTCATGCAAATGTCCGCTGAAACGGCCGGGCAGGGATGCCGACATCCCGAGAGCCTGCGACTGCTGCTCGGACTGCTGGGAGCGCCGGGGCGCTGCGGCGGCGCGGCGTGTCCGCGATGAGTGAGCGGCGGGGGAAGTGGAAGACTGAGGCTGTTGCTGCTGCTGCCTGCCGTGGCGGTACGCCGCGTGCACACCCCGGGGGGCATTGGAGTTGACATTCACATTCTGCGCGCGAGGGTGGCAGTCCCATCCACAGCGTCGAGGGCAACAAGTTGTCAGCAAGCGGCCGGTGCAGCTTTGGAAAGCAATTAGACTGTGTTCATGGGGCTGCATGGTCACTGAGAGATATCATGACGGGAATCTCACCACGGAGTGTAATATGGGGTCCCCACTGCCTCCCGAGATTGAAACGGTCGATTGTACGAGCCCCTGGACAGCGAGGACAAAAAGGAATCGAGGGGGGTGGGGGGGGGGGGGGGGGGGGGGGGTAAGGATGAGAGGGATTTAAGACAGCCCCGGTTGGCGCGGCTGCGAGCACGTGATAGGCCCGGCGGTGATGGAAGGTGGCGGCGCTGGGGTTAGTGATAACGTGCCATTTTTTCGCCCCCGGGACAGATAACGTGTCATCTTGGCGGGATGGAGCCAGTTCGCGCCCCATCCCCATTGCGAGGATGCTGCAGGGCTGAGCTTGTATGAGATACCCCTTACAAGTATAATCCCAGGTGATCCCGGGTAGAGGCAAACCAGTACTCATACAAGGAATTACACCCCATCCCCCTCCTTTCCCCGCCCTGGGGAGCTCCCCACCCCTCACCTCCCACTGCCGTTGAGTCAGTCCGCCAGTTGGCTCATGATGCCTATGGGATATATGCTATCTACACCTATGACAGTCGCCCAGATAAAATGGCTCAATGCATATATATTGTGAAACCTTTTGTTGCTGGGTCATTGACAAACGCCGCCCCAGTGAGGGAGCATTCACATATATCGCGACATGCCGCGACACCAGGAACAGACCGGCGCTGGAGCCGAGCAGGGTCAGTTACTGCGGTTAAACAGTAATTAATCCCGTATTCATTCTGAAGGTGGCGAATAGCTCTCAAGGTACGAGGACCTGCGAGCGCCTGCCCCCGCAGACGGGTACGGGGTATCGCTCGGCGGTAGCCCCGCCTGGGCCAGCACAGTAGCGGCACTCACCCCAGCCCCGCCCGTCAGCTCCATCCATATCATTTCGCCAGTCCCGGCGCCACCACTCACGGTCACCAGCGAGCCGTCCGCGAGCTGCACCGACTGCCCAGGTTGAACGGAAATCGTCACGTAGTTATCCATGTCCAAGAAAACTCGGGGGTGTAGAGCGGGCTTCCAGAGCCGGTTCGTTCGCCTCGCGCGGACAGGTGGGAACCTGTGTTGTACGGCAAACCCCTCTATTTATTGGCGGGCCACCACTATACAGCAGTAGCCTGATGGGACTTCGCAGCAGGCAAGCAGCCCGCTTTACCTGTCCGGAACTTTGCCGGCAGTGGACTCGCACTCTTTGTGCCGGGTTTCTATCTCTCTTGGAGAACGAGCAGAAGGCGACAGATGGCGGTGGGTGCGTGGCATACTACGAGAAGAACTGGTTGACAAGTCGTCCTAATATTTACGGGGATACTGGTACTGGTGCCCGTAGTATTTTGCCCGCATGGTGACGTGTGTGGTGATATTGCTATGATATAGCGACTATGCTGAGCTAGATGAAGTCGCTCTGCTGTACTCCATACAGCAGGTGTGCATGAGTATACTACGACTCTACGAGTACCAGTACCAGTACCGTGCTGTGCTGAGCTGCGCGAGCTGGTGCTCAGCGCCGCTCCAACACTACGCCGCCGGCGCGACCCAGATGGCCTCTTGATTGCTCAGGATATGGCATAGCAAAGTAATTTAGGGCGGAAGTCGGCGTTTCAAGTTGAGGACAAGAGGTTTAGTGAAAGCGTGGAGGGAAAACGGAGTCAGGGAGGGCGATGTTTGTACATAGCGAAACTGGAATAAGAAGGCCGCAAGCTTTGTTGTTGCTTTTATGTCGACTCATGTTGCACACACGAAGGAGCGCATCAACGGGTGAACTAGTAACTGCTCGCACCACTTAGAAGCACAGATAGGTGGTTAGGAAAGGAGGCAACCCCATAAACTAGCTCAGAACATTTCAAGGTGAGTATGGTTTTGCCAATGAAGAATGAACGAAGATAGACGAAGCATGAGTAGCACCAAGTCACGTAGGGGCACCGTAAGGGCCACTGCTGCGGAATCTTGCTAAACTTGGAAGTGGTGAAGGGGCGCGATGTGGCCGAAGAAGAACCACGTGCCAAATGAAGGGATTTGGGTGCGGCGGTATCGCGTCATTGTTGAGCGGTGGTGCTTGTGATATACAATCGGCGGCGGGGTTCTACAATTAGTCAATTTTGCCTACGTCATGATGCCCGGATGAGGACGTTGGTGATTGACGAAGCATGAGTAGCGCCAAGTCACGTAGGGGCACCGTAAGGGCCACTGCTGCGGAATCTTGCTAAACTTGGAAGTGGTGAAGGGGCGCGATGTGGCCGAAGAAGAACCACGTGCCAAATGAAGGGATTTGGGTGCGGCGGTATCGCGTCATTGTTGAGCGGTGGTGCTTGTGATATACAATCGGCGGCGGGGTTCTACAATTAGTCAATTTTGCCTACGTCATGATGCCCGGAGGACGTTGGGGTCGATGTAGTTCAAAACGACGTCGGAGTTGATTGCCCGATGGCGTTCCGATGGCGTTCTAAAATCCCAGTTGAATGCATTTGCACCTTCGCGAAGGCTGTCGGAGGTCCGAATAGTGCCGGCAGGAGGGGCAACACCTATCTACCGACGAGACGAATGGCCGTAGAGACCTAGTCCGTCTTTGTAGCCGCAGTCCACGACTTGATTGGAGTGCTCGCTAGGGGTTACCGCCCTAAAGTTAGTTTCGGACAAGGCAACATGGCCCAAGGGGGGCGCCGACTGGACATTGTCGATGTGGTGGTGCACGGGACGGGCGACGCAAGTGTGCTCCTTCACGGGGAGGAGCGGTAGACGCAAGTCGTCGGGACCGCGTCGACCGGCGCGGCCTTTCTCAGTCGCGCGCGGTTTACATGTAGGCAAATGTTATACGAGACGACGTGCACGTCCCGCACTCGGCATGACACGCTAAGTAGTAAGCCCGCGGGCGAAAAACATTACGTTGACGACCGCGGCCATGAGGGCCCGGAAGTCGCACTGGTACTCCGAAAGGGGGGGGGGGAGACAATTAGCAGAAACAATTAGCTCGCCACGTTCGACGGAGGAGTAAGCTACATCGGCATGCAATGGGATTGTCTCGCAAGGCGACGGCGTCCATGCGGCGTTGCCTGAGCATGATGCCACGACGTGGGGCGGCAAGGTGCATTCCGTCCTTGGCGATGGGGTCCATGTTGTGCAGTTTGAAGAACATGTTGATGACCGACAGGTAGGGTTGTAACGACTTAGCCCCAATGTGACCCCGCTCATTGATTCAAGCGACGTAGTACCCAACGACAATGGGAGAAGGCTCCTTCAGCGGGTTGACATTTTCCGAGTCGTGGCAGAACCTGGCGAACTGAGATAGGTACCGGAGTAGCTCCGTAGAGTCTGGGCAGTGAGGGAGCTGGAGAGGAGGTCGAGTGCGCGCTAGCCCAGCTCGTCCGCACCTTACGCCTCCTTGAGACGTGCACGAACGGAAGTTGTCCATGGGATGGAAGCCTCGGGCTCGTCAATCATGTAAGTGTGTCGTTTGACCGACGCGGTAACATGGGATCGGGTCATCCCGGCAAAATAATCGGCGGCGCCCATTAAGTTGCCGGCAGTAGAACGGTACTTGTTGGAGGGGTTAGACCGAAGTTGGTAACGATTGGACGTACTGGCCACAGCCGGGGATAATGCCGGCACGGCGAGTGGCACCTCGGTGCTACATGCATCGCTGACTTGCTTGTGTGGTGCTATCATGTTGTCAAGGGCAGCACGGTGGGTGGCGGGCGAAAGGACGGTCGGAGCGCTGATGCCATTGAGGACGCCACCGTCTTGGAGGTACGCATCGCTGCTAGAGGGCGGGGCGTAGATGGGGGGCGCGGCATGCCACTGGGCGACAGGCATGCCATGGCAGGGCGGTAGCGCATCGCTTTGCTGCCTAGTGCACGCGCATGCTGTCCGAGCGGCCTCCGGTGGGAGGCTGGGAATTAGGCGGACGGGGCTAGCGCAAGACAGTGGCGACGGATATGCGCCAGAGTGGCGCGGCACCGGTAAATGCCGCCACTGCTCGCATGGGAGAGGGGGATTCATATATTAGTGTTGTGATGATGAGTTAAAGTTTGCGAGTAGAGGCGTGCCGTTCAGAACGGGGGGCGTTTGATAATACGCCCAGCTGGCATGTGACATAAAGTAGGCGCGCGGCAGGCGTGGGACATCGGCGACGAAGCTGCGCCATAGCGGTGCGGCACATATAGGTACGAGATATGTATGCGGCCGCCCAGCGCCAGGCAGCGGCCCACCATGAGCGAAGGACCTTGGGTGCGGCAGGCCTAGCGGCACCACCCCCACCTCCACAGAATGGGCGCTAGTAACCCCTAAGACCCGTGCCCGGCTGGATGCGGCAGGGGGGCTGAGCGGGGTGGCCGGCTGTGGCGGGTCCTTGGATCGTGCGACGACCGGGGAGCCCAACCAGGGGCTTTTCGAATAATACTCGAAGTCCCGGTAGCGCCTGGTGGCGCCGCGGGGCAGCAGCCCCGTGTGGGGGCTGCTAAAAATAATACATGTACGACCTCGGCCTTGCGTCGACCTCTCCGAGATCAGCCTACGGGTGGGAAGGGGGGTATGTACGACTCGGACGGGGGCAGCCTACTCGCGAGCGTTGTTCGAAATAAAATCGTGTTCTCGTACCTCTGTAGGACCCGCGACCGACATGCCGAAGATCTGGCGTACCCCCCACCCCTATGTGTTCCACCTGAGAATCAATCGAATCCCAGCCTTGTCAAACGAAGTGTTCGGCGGCGCCCTGCGGCCGACCCATTCGGAACACCCATGGAACCCTCAGCCGCCCAGTGAGAACGGGCGAGGGCGGCGAGCGCGAGGAGACAGGAGCCCGGCACTGAAAGGCGGGGCGGGCGCTCGGGGGTGGACATACCGGGCATGGTAGCGACTCAGGGGCCAAGAGACAGGAGCCGGAGAGCCCTGAGGGATTCGCAGCCATGCAGCGGGAGGCGTCATTTGGCGGCCAGCTCGGTCTGACCCTTGGCGGGCGGCTACAGTGACGAGGCGCGTTGCGGAGGCAAGCGGCATACGGGGGAGTAGGACCGGCATGCCGACCACGGAGCGACACACGCGGGCGAGGGGGGGGGGGGGGGGGGGGCGGGGGGTAGCCCGCCTTTCCTCCTTCAGTCCCCCGTGGTAGCGCTCAGGCGGGCGAGATGGAAGCAGCATCGGTGGACCGCGGCCGAGGTCGGCGGACCGCCACAACCGCGCGGTGGGGCGATCGGCGCCGCGACCGCTTGCGGGATATTTTCAGCGATGGCGGCAGGTGGAGCCAAGACGCAGCACGACGACCGAAGATTGCGCGGTGCCGGTGCATTAACGATGTACATGGAAATGTTTTCGGCGGGGCGAGTATTCCTAATCCCCGTACTGCCAATTAGCGGTAGTCGCCCGTCCTGGCGACCGCCCGTAGTTATTCTGCAAGAACACAGATATGGATCATGTGATGGGAGGGGCTCGGTTTGGAAACGAAAGAGGATGACCGGATGCTTGAGCTGTAATTGCACAATATGTGTTCCCTACTATGGCTAGAGATGGCAGGCCCCTAAAAATACCTCCGTGTGGGCGGTGGCGAGCAGGAGACTAACACGATGTAAACCGCATTACCGAGTTTTTCCGCCTGGTATAACATAACCGTAGCTCCGGTAAGGTTGGCCCCGATATGGGCAACCGCGCGCCACCGAGTGCAGCCGTCATAGTGACGGGGGTTCGCCCTTGGACGGTTGGGCACTTGGCTGAGGGCGCTGGGGCGTCCCTGCGTCGTGTGTGTTGTTCGGGGGACCCGTCGCCACTACCTGCCTTTTGGAGCCGCGTCGATCGGGCGTTTAATGGCCGGCCTTCGGCCATTCCGAAGATCGATCGTGTGTTGCAGCGGGATGGGCTAGTGCGCTTTGATGTGTATTATACCCAAGGGCAGGGTGCGCATGTCCGCGAGCGTTTACAACGTTTTGCATGCCGGTGGGGTTGGTACTTGCGGGAACACCGCTCGTACTGGGATCGCCACGCCGCCCGCCCTCCCCCTCCCTCCCACCCCTTGCCCTTTCCCCTCCCTCCCATGCCCGCCCACCTGTGCGTTGCGACGCTTAATGTGAATGGGTTGTCTTCTAAGGTGGAGGATGTTGGCGCGTTGCTGTTCGAGCGATCTGTAGATGTTCTGCTCATTCAGGAGACCACGGTTAGGGCGACCGATATGCGAGTGCGTTTTAATGGGTACTCTGACTACTATTCGTTCGGGGACCGCGTTGCATCGGAACGTGGGTGTTGTGTGTTAGTCCGGTCGCCGTACCGGGCGCGGGCAGTCGGCGCGCCCCACCCATGTTGGACCTGTGTCCGGGTGGGGGGAGGTTGCAGTGACTCCGCGGCCACTATATTTATCTCGGCCTATTTGCCCACCGGCTCACAGGGGGAACCGTATCGGGACCGCCTGCGCGAAGAGTTGGTGCGGCTTCGTACGAGTTATCCGAGGGATATGATCGTGGTGGGGGGGGATTGGAACATGGATGAAAGGGAGTTGACGGCTCTACTCAGGCGTTGGCGGTGCCTTCCCGGCGGTAAGCCCATGTGGCCGCGGGATGCATCGGCGCGCGAACGGGGTACTTGCCGGAGGGGCAGCTGCCGCGTTCTCGACCACTTCATCGCATGGCCTCCCACCATAGGCCCTCCCCCCCCTCTCTCGCCCTCGGCATGGGTGGACTACTCTTGGGACACCTCCGATCACTTCCCTGTCCTGTCTTCTTTCCCCATGGGCGCCATCCGTGAGGATGCCTGTCCACCTCCCCTGCATGAACGCCTGTCTGCAAGGTCCATTCCCAAACCGGCCCACGGTGACTCTCCCTCTGAATGGCCCAAGCCGTTTCACGATTTTGTCACCGCTAATCCGTTCGCGGTGCTCGCCCCTCTAGATGACCCACCTGTAGACGGCGGGCCCCCGGGAGGGGGGGGATCCCTAGACACCGGCGCCGATCACTTTATCCAGGCAATATGGTCGGCGGCGCGTGGGGTAGGGGCTGTTACCAAGCCCAGGCGTCGTGACCTAGGGCCGCCGCTCCAACGGTCTATCCTAGGTGCGATTAATCGTCGGCGCATGGCCTTTATGGCGTGCCGGGGGACTAGGGGCCCTCGGGATGCCGCTCTAGCGTCGGCACATTATGCTGCTGCACGGCATAGGGTCCGGACACTAGTACGTAATAACCGCCGCCGCCAGAGGGAGCGGGCCGTGCTAAAAGCGGTTCAGGATTCTAAGAAGGGTGGTGGGAGACGGGAGTTCTGGAAGTGGGCGCGCTCTCTCCGTAAGGGGCAGGGTTCATTCGAGGGCGCAAACGACCAGCCAGTACGCGATCCGGTATCAGGGGTACTTCATACCGAGCCGGGCGAAATCAATGCGTGCTGGGCGCGGCACTATCGGGAGCTGCTGCGTGACCCCCACCCCCTAGCACAACGGGTTGCGATATACCGTGCGGCGTGGGAACACCGACACGGTACATCCCCACCCATTGCCCCCGCACTAAACGGGATAAATGGGCATATAACATGGGAGGAACTAGTCAAGGCTCTTAGGCGTTTAAAAAATAATAAGGCCCAGGGGCAGGATGGGATCACTGCAGAGGCTTTAAAATTGGCGATATACGCCCCGAATAGCCATTTTGGCAAGGCATTGCTGGCCTTAATTAACGGGATATGGACTAAGAACTATATCCCCCAGCAGTGGCGTAGCTCGGCCATAGTATCGGTGCCCAAGAAAGGCGACGCGACCGTTATGGACAATTATAGGGGCATTTCGATTATGGGTGCCGCTATGAAACTCCTTATGACCGTCATTTCCCAACGCTTGCAAGACGTCTGCCAAGCTAAAGGGATAATCCGCCGTTGGCAAGCGGGTTTTATGCGGAATGAGGAGGGCCCCATGCAAGTTGCCAGCTTGTTCGATATCGCGGCTCGTCGCCAAGCGGCAGGTCTACCCACGTACGCGGGGTTTATTGACTTTAGGAAGGCATATGACACCGTACCTCATGAGCTTTTATTCCTAAAACTACAAGCCATAGGAGTTTCGGGTCATATGCTTACCTTCATTAAAACTTTATACAGGGATAGTATGGTACGGGTCAAGACAGGGGTGGCCCCGGGAACACTATCAGACCCCATACCCATAGAGCGTGGCCTCCGATTGGGATGCCCCGCTTCCCCCATCCTATTTAACATATTTATTAACGATATATTCGATGGGGTAGAACATCTAGGATGTGATGTACCAGGGTGCACTGACACATTAACGGCAAGGCAACCACTAAGGGTGCCAGGTCAGTTATACGCGGACGACGCTGTTGGTATCACAGGCTCGTTCGATAACCTGCATGCCATGTTCGCCCACTTCTCGCAGTGGGCGGAGGATCATTTTATGGGGTTTGGGGTACTTAAGAGTGGGGTGATGGCATTAGGCCGATATTCCGACGAGACCGCGTTACGCGAACAAGCTGCCCGATGGCAGCTTGGGGGGGGACGGGTACCGGTTGTAAATGAATATAGGTACTTGGGTACGGTCATTAAGTCGGATTTAGGTATGCAACACATAGTAGACGACCGGGTTAAGAAGGGTAATCGCGCTATTGAGGCGCTCGATTCGGTATTAGTCGGTGGACGGGACATAATCCCTATTAATGTGCGTGTGTCGGTTTTTAAAACCTGTGTACTGCCGGTTTTAACTTACGGGTGTGAAGTATGGGGCATGGATAGAACTAGCGGCGCAAATAAAGTACAAACTGTACTCAATCAGTGCTTGCGTTGCCTCATTGGGGTAGGTAAAAACTCCCCTGGGGTAGCCACTGCACCGATGATGCGGGAATTAGATATTGCGCCCATAGAGGCTACGGCCGCTGCGGCACGGGCTCGGGCGTTCCTTAAAGCATCCGACTTGAATACATGTATAACCCATTTAGTAGCTCAGCCAAGTCGGGCGCGCCCTAACACGTGGACGTCGGGGACTGTGCGGTGGTTAGATCGACTAGCTAGGGCGAACGTAGGGCTAGGTGAGGGGGCGCACCTTCCACTTGAGTGGAGGTCACTAGCCGCGCGCGATGCCGCTAAACTAATAAAGGCATCCGTGTGGGCGCGTTACGAATCGTCGGTATCGTTAGCACGCAATAACACCTGGGGTATATATGTCCAGGCGTCCTATGCGTCAAACCCGTTGCCACAGTACGGTGTGGGTGTCCCCGCGGGGGTTGTGGCCGGGTTGCACATTATGATGCAATTACGCACCCGAGTATTTCCCACTGCCCGCCGATTGGCCCGGATTCATGCCATGCCTGAGCGGTTCCTTGAACACTGCCCTGCATGTGGCGGAGGTGAATCTGAGACTATCGAACATATGTTGGTGGAGTGCCCGCGGTGGGGGTATCACCGTCATAATTTTGGGTTGTTAGTTCCGGAGTTCATGGATTTTATTAGTAGTCAGGTTAGTGCGTCAACGCCTGAGGACTTAACTGCCTTTATTTTGGGCGGGGTCCCCCTCTCCCTTCACGGCGCCCTGGATTTTACTGGGAATGGGAAATTTTTCCAGCTATGGCGTCGGGCCCTCCCTCACATTGCCTTTTTTGTTGCACATGTATCGCACTCCCGAAATGCTTTGCTCCGCGGGTTGGGGCTTGCCCCAACTCGCATTACTCGAATGGGCCGACGCCCAAACGGGTAGGGCGGACCTTTCGTGGTCAGTGCCGGGTATTTTGATGGCAGTGTTTTAGACGGTGATCCAACAGTGTTGGAAATTCCGTCACTGGCCTCCAATTAGTCTTGCGAAATGCTTCGGCAATTTGCTTGATGACTATAACGGAGCGTCGCCTACCCAGGGCTTTCCGTAACTGGATTGCTGCCTAAACGGCCGTCGTAGAGACGCTGCAAGGGTTTCACTGGTGCCAGTCCTGTCCCGGGGGCGAAAAAAAAACACGATGTAATCAATTTCTATTTCTATTTCTATGTATGCGGCAGACATGGGCAATACTGCTGGAGAGACGGGCTTTCAGAGCGGAGAGGGGGGTGATAGAGCGGAGCAGCAACGTTGACGAGCATGGCGCAGCTGTCCGCTGCATGTACATTCTGCATGGACGGCAGACGCGGGTCAGCGAAGAAGACTGGAGGGGGTAAGGAGCCGTGTAGGGGGGGGGGGGGGGGTTAGCACAGCGGCAATCTAGATATGACAGCCCTAACATATAGGCAGGTGCGCATGTCCGACGAGTGCGCTGACCGGACGTCAACAATGCACTTTCATATTCCATGATCCGTCCATCGACAACACCACATGAATGCATGCAGCTGAAGGGGCAAGGGGTGATGTGGGCAGCATATTGTGGCCGTCAATGATATAACGACATTGTATTTAGGACTGATGTCCAACACTAGCATCTCCATCAGCGGTGGCAGCAGGAATTCCATGGGGACAAACACATTACTGATAATATCACTGAATTTGCACACGCGGTGGCGGCAATGCCAGCATATAGATAACTACATGAGGGCGGGGGGCGGGGCGGGGGTCGCTCTTGCTCGCTCGAAGGGGGGGGGGGGGGGGGGCAGTCGGGCTCGCTCGCATGCGGACAGCATGGTAGCTAAGTCTGCAGAGGTGCATGCTACGATTACATGCTTGGCAACGATTTTTGTGCAAGTTTTTATGCGGCAAATTTTCAGTAGCTCGCTCAATAGCAATCGCTCCCACTCCCCGTCACACACATGAAATTGCATGCCATCGTGATGGCAGCTACATTGGCATAGGGAATGGGGCAGCCGCTTGTCAGGCAAAGCACACATACATACACAGTCACACACACAAGCCCTCGCACACAGCTGCCACAACCAACTTGCTGCATGGAGACTAGGCACCGGGACGTGCATGTTGGCGGTAGCATGGGCAGCAAGAAAGACATCGGCAGTGGCTCTTAGTTACATTGGCATCATTCAACATGGTTAGTGACAATGGCATAAGCGACGTTGTGGGAACTTACACATGCGCACGCACAATGCACATGCACGGAAAACCTGCAGATGATACATCGGCAACGGCAGCGACAACAATCACATCAACATTTGGTTAGTGGCCTCGGCATAATATGCGGCGGCATTGGCATGGCCAGAATACAAATATAATGGAATGTGGTAGTGGGTGTAGCCGGGATGTGCTTCCATCTTGGCGAGCTGATGGATAGTAGTTTAAAGTACGCACCCGCTCGTCGCAGCGCACTGCTTAGCAGTTCTATATATATCAACGCCCGTATATATACATAGACGTGTAAATACCCATCGTCCTACTCGAGCCCGCACGCTGCATGGCACACCCATGCGGGGAGGGGGCAAACTATACACAACCCCATAAATCACACAGACGCCCTACTTCCGATGCTGTCACAACATATTTTGACACGGCTGCCGCGGTAACCCTTACGGTGATAAATGGCGTTCGCTTATAATGACCGTGTTCATACATGCGATTGAAATAACAAACACGTACATTCCGATATATTGCGATTTCAACGCCGGCAAAATTGCATAACACGCTGCGGTGCTTTGACTCCAGGGGGTAGTTCCTATATGCGCCTACCCAGTAACTTACATCGGCGCTGGCTGTGTGACCGCCCAATTTCAGCCTCCAGAGGATTCTTCCACGGTGTTTTTAAACCTACATATGCCATTTTGGCTACAAAGGCACAACGCCATGACGCACGCAAGGCGATGACGCGCCCGCAGTGCGTTTGCCTCGTGCGTGGTGCACCTACGTCTCCAACCCGACACCACTCAATTCCACATGCACCCTTTGAGTTTTAGTACGCGGCGCTAGCGGGGTTGTCACGGTCGGAGTGACATATTATACCGAGTGACACCGGATATGCGGTTTATGTAGGCATGTGATATGCGTGCGGGTAAGGCCACTGCGCATCGACTGTCAAATTAATATTGCCAATACCATAGCGTGCATATTTCCCACTCGTCGAAATGGGGTCCGCCTAACCGTGCTTACCAAATAGTACGCGCGAGTAAGCGCATGTATATCACGCTTTACACCGCTTAACCGGTAAGTGCCGCAGTACTTTATTTAAGGCTGGAGGCATGTCTACGGCATCGATATCTTGCACTGAGTACTAGAGAGAAGCGTGACGAGTAGGGCAAGAGTCGTAGTCTTGAGTCGTCAATGTAAGGTACGGCGGGAGTGGTATGAGTACAATATTTTGTGATATGCTACCAGATCACTATGGGCGACAGTAGTAAGCACGATTACTCCGCGACTACTCGCGAGTAGTTGCGGGGGTCAAACGTACGGGCGGGAGTTACAATATTATTCGCCACATACCGATAACGTGACAAAGGCAGCGGAGATGAATTTCACGCTTGGTGGCGGGTGGTCTGAGGTTTTATCAAAGCAGAAGCGCCAGGCTGGATGTTATCAACACAACAACCAATGATAGTGGAGCGTTCAGCTGTAGTTAAGCGCATTTAAGCACGCTTAATCCTATCTGGTAAATTTGAACAGGTGGTATCGGTCACTTTCATTCCTATGCAAGTGGGTCGGACACTATGCGAAAGTACTGATAAACAAACCAGAAAATATAATTACATGGAGACCTTTAGTGCCCACGGCCGCCGCCGCCGTGCGGTGGCCTGCTACTGCTGCCCGGGGGCTGCGCTGCCGCGGGCCTCTCCTATCCGGCACTCCTCGCACCTGTGGCTGCGGCTTGTGGGGTGGTGGTGTCCGTCAGCATGCATGCCATCCGCTGCCCGCGGCTAAGGTGCTGGCTGGTCGCGGGCTGCTTGGATGCTGCTGCTGCTCGCAGATGTGCTTGTGCTTGCTTTTGTTGACGCCAAGCTTGCATCCTCGCCGTACAAACGACCTTGGAGGTCACAGCACACGCCCGGCTGAAGCCGTTTGCATGTTGGTCGTTTCAAGCGATGGGCGGGGGGGGGGGGGGGGGTGAGCATCATGGGGGATGGGAGCTGGACGACTGAATGGGGGGGGGGGCTGGAGCCGGTAGATTGCTCATGCAGTGGGTTGCCGTTCATATCAATGCCGGACCTAAGTTGTAACTACAAATTCATCCGTTGTAATGTCGTCACCACATGCATAAGGCAGCTAGCGTGCAATCAGCCATGACCAACTGGGAATGCACGGAAATTTCGGACTCACGTGGTCACGTTTCCACAACGGGGGTTCTGGTAGGGTTGGCATCGCCTTTCTCCGCCGGGGAGAAAGCTCTGTTGATCAAAGCGGCAGCCTCCTGGGCCTCGGACAAGCAGGGGGTGCGGGGTGGTCGGACGTTCTGTTCCGCACCGACTCTGCTAAATACATGCCCCAGCGCGACGAGCTCCATAGCTGGATGTATGCCCTCATCCTTTTTCTCCGCCTTCTTCTTGGAGTGCGGCCAGTTTCTCTAGCGGTTGCGAGCCGCCTTTTGAACCTGCTTGCGCATGCATGCATGGTGGCATCGGTGCGCTGGCAAGGGATACGGTCCTACGGACAACCGGCGCAACCCACCTTGAGTACCTCGAGTTCCAAGCGCTTGATTATGTGGCCCTTATTATTATTAGTTTACCCATGGATCTCGTTGTCCAACATGGGCAAGCTGAAAACACCATCGATGGGGTAGATCGACGTGATGGCTTTGTCGATCGGTTGTTTCAGTAGCGCTGCTCGTGATGGGGGGGTCGTCGACTTAGATGAATTTATCAGAAATTAGACGTTGAACTAGTTGATTTGCATGGACGGGACGGACGGGAGGAGTGGTACCTGGGATAGCGCGTTCAGCCCACTTCCAGCCCGTGCCGTCCGGTGCCGTTATGCCGTCAGTGCAAGTAGCTTTCACGGCGCTGCCGTGTCCGGGCGCCGAAGCCGATGACAGACACGAGACCGCGGTCGGGCGGGTGTAGAGCTAGAAACACCGGCAGCTAAGCGAAATCCGGCTGCTAGCAGCTGCTCCTTACCCCACTGGCACACGAAACGTGCTTCATATACCCCTCGTCCGATGAGTCTTCAGCGTCCTCCAAGCACGCGTACACGCTCACCCCTCGCACTGCCTCACGTTCGGTGTTGTTGAGAGCGCAGAGGCGTGCAGGAGTCAATAACGGCCCACCTACCTTGACACCGTCCTCGACCTCATCCTCGGCTGACGACAACCTGATGCACGTCATGGTAGCGGAGGGACGGCGTTTGCGGTAGGGGACGGTCCTTAGGCGGCCCGTTATTTTCCGCCGTCGTAGCAGCCTGACGGGTCAGGGCGCACCGCGGCTCCCCCGATGCATGTCGGCTGCCCCGTGCTGCGCTGCCCGACATTGCATGACAGAGTCATGTGATCTGTCTCCATCAGCACCGCGTCCACGAGCCGTCAGTTGGGCCAACGACGATGTGAGCTCGAGCAGCAATGTAGACTTGGCCTGCATGTCTGCTTGAAGCGATTCGAGCGTCGGCCCGGCGACGGGGTCTTCTTCATCTGACATGGTGGCGCACGGACGGTACGGATGAGAATAACACACACGGATGGTGAGCCGGGTGTGGCCCAAAACAACCTATGGCCTTGCCCGCGACATGTTACGGGACAGTTAATCGCTGTACAAAACTTAGCGAAGCTGGAATAAGATGGCGGGCTGAGCTGTCGCGGCTGCTTTTAGTCGCTATGTCTACTCGTGATGCACACGAATGATGCACACGAGTGCACAATAGTGATGCACACAAGTGATGCACACGTGATGCAATGGGAGCAGCGGCAAGTGAACTACTAACCCGTATCTCTTTGCAGCACATGTAGCCGAATAAGCGGTCAGGAAAGGAGGAAACCCCATCAAATAGTTAATAACAGTAGAGTATGACGTAACAGTGGCAGTTGTCTTGTTCGAATAAACTCCACTACGCTACTGTCTACCTTACTGTCTACGGTCAGTTCCAGACCATCCGCCACTCTGTAGATTAACGGACAATTTTAATATTGGGTCCTGCTGGCCGAAAACGTTAAATCCGCCTTGTCAACAGGACTACTGGCTTGATCCTTGCAGTTTCTGGTCCCATCACACGGTACGAGTTTACGGCAATCATCATCACTAGTAACAGCCAGAAATCAATTATATCATGTCATTTGTCTCCATATTTCTTTGATGATATGGCTTCATGGAAGGCGCCATTGGTGGCACTACTGGCCGGCCGGCTGGGGAGGAGTTTGCAGAGCTCAAGGTTGTGTACCGCCCAGCAATTCAGCAGCCACGAGGCTCAGACGACCTCCTCCTCCCCGCCACTTCCTCCTCTTGTCTGAGCCGGGCTGACAACGGGAGCGGCAGTGCTACACGAGAGGGTGATGATGATTATTAATCACATCATATCATAGCATCATTATCACTGTTGTTGTTACTGTTGTGAGAATGATAGATCATATGCTGATAGCGACAATATACCAGATTTTTCGGGTATGCTACCAATACATGTGGACTTGGATTGACACATCTTCCTCCAACCTGCGATGATTATAAAATGTCAGGGAGCGACGAGTGACCCGCATTGCCGATTCGTTTACACAGTGCCGCGCAAACATTAATGCGGTCTCCGTAACCAGAATCGCCAGTGGCATTAACATAACCGTTGCGACATACATTTATCCACACAAATATGGATGTGTGCCCCCCCCCCCCCCCCCCCCCCTCTCCCTCCAAGCCACCACCCCCACCACCACAACACAGCTCTGCCGTCCACGATCCCCATTTCCCGCTGGAGCTACTCAGGCGCCATGTCTTCCACGTCTCCGGTCTCCTCCCCTGCTGCGGCTGAATCCGCAGCGTCGGCATCACCGCCAGGCGCGGCCTCCGGGCGATACTCCATGACGGCAGCCAGGAGAGGCATCAGCAGCGGCAGCTCCGGGAGGCTCGCCAACGGGATGCGCATGCCATCGAAGGCCACGGCGGGGCGCCGCCCCAGGATGGGGTCGTCTAGCGGCAGTCCCTGCGGCCAGGAAGCACAACAAAGGTCCGTCGCAACGAGGAGCCGGCTCGAGCTAGGGCGGTGGTATATCCCAGTGGCTGGCGGCTGAGCCTACTGCGACTCTTATTGGCTGTGGGAGTTGACAAGGACTGTCGCTGCTGCGGCTTCGGATACACAAGCGTGTTTTATGCATGAATACGTGTGTACATGGAAGTATTGCATCAATACTCTACGCGCCTAGGACACCCTGCGCCAGACTCAAGGCAAGCCACATGACTTTTCTCATATAGCACCAAGCCCCATCCCATCCCATTCCATCCCATCCCATCCCATCCCACCCCATCCCATCCCATCCCATCCCATCCCATCCCACCCCACCCCATCCCATCCCATCCCATCCCATCCCATCCCATCCCATCCCCCCATCCCATCCCATCCCACCCCATCCCATCCCATCCATCCCATCCCATCCCATCCATCCATCACATCACACCACACCCCCCCCCCCACCCCACCCCACTGCACCGCATAGCATAGCATTCCAAAACCACCCACCCATCCACCCACTCCCTCCGCCTACAAACAAACACACTCACACATACACACAAACATCTGCATATCTAGCGTTGGCATCCACAGGATTGGCTTCTGGAAACTCACACCGATATAGATACACCCCATCTTAGAATACCGCGGGATACGTGGGTGGGTGGGTGCTTGTGTGTGTGTGTGGGGGGGGGGGGGGGGGGGGAGGTGAGCTCGAGACAGTGAGGAGGGGGAGCGTAGCATGTCAGCAGTGCCCAACCCCCTCAACTGTCCCAATGTGCTCTTGTAGCAGTGGCTGTACTTGAAGTGATAGCGAGCAGCTCTAGGGTTCAGCCGTCCTCCAGAGGCATTGACGCCGATGCCGCGGCCCGCAGGGGGGGTTGGATCATAGCTGGTAGTGCAGGTAGGCGGGGTTGTGAAAGATGGCCCACCTGGGGCAGGCCGGGGTAGCGCTGGCTGAAGTGCGTCAGCACGGTGCGGTACGCGCCCATCTTGGCGGCGGCCTGCACAGCAGAGCAGAGCACACGCGAGTGAGAAGCGGGGGGAGGGGGGTTCAATACTTGAGCGGGGCTGCAGGTGGAGCGGCTGACACCGGGGGAAGGCGGCAGCTCCTTCCTGCGCCGCACCTCCAACGCCTCCTCGGTGGTGCTGTGCCGCTTCCGGCATGCCTGATCCGCCAGGCCAGGCTCAAAGGTGGCCTGCCGGTGCGCGGCACACATCCATCAGGGCCCTCTGTCTCCCAGAGGTACAACGGGAGCTGAAGGGGCGACTGTAGACCCGGCATGTACCTCATGGATGAGCAACGTGGCGCCACGTCCAGCGCGCTGCAGCGCCAGGCACGGTCGCGTGTCGCCTGTAAGGCAGTGCTTCATGTCAGCGATTCATGTAAGCACACATTGGCTGGATGCCCAGCCTGATGTAACACCAGTCAGGCAATCCACCAGAGTATGGACGCAATGCTTTGAAACAGCCTCCTGATGCTGCCCCGCAATCTCGCACAGCATCAGCTTTGCCACGGCAACGAGCGAGGAGCTCACTGATTCTTAGCACCGTGCACACAGCAAGACCGGGCAGACGACTGCAGTATGTTGCTTGCAGACCCCCAGTCAAACGGCGGGCGCCAAGAAGATAGTTGGACAAAAGCACCCATTCGAGTTCCTTACAGGAATTGACTGAATACTCATATGTTTGTGACATCCGGTGCCGGTCGCCGAATCCATGAGGTACGTATGAAATACGGAACAATGCTAATGGAATTTGTCTTTGTTGACAAAATCTGATTCACCAAAAAAAAACAAAGGGATCGATTGCGCATGCCTGCCGAGATACGTATGCAACTTGTGATTTGGCGTCAGCATTTGTTGAATATGGTCGATTCAACGGGATCCCCTCTTACACCGCCACCCCATGCTTGCCATCACTATCCCAAAGATATCAGAGTGGTCAGAGTTCTACCTCTCCATCACAGCTTCACAGCCACTGGAGCTATCACTAAGTTTTGGCTTTTGGATGGCTTGTGTGGCAAGGGAGTCAGGGAGGGTCTGGCGGAACAAACAGGTGGGTTAAGGGCTAAGGGTTTACTAGGTCTAGGGTTTAGGGCGCAGGTGGCGCGCTCACCCGAGTACACGATCTTCCAGCCGCAGGCCGCCTGCAGCACCAGGCCCCACGCGTCGCGGCAGTGCTGCACCGGCACGCTCAGCCAGCGCTCCAGGCCCAGCCGCGCCATGACAGGGCTGCGCTGCGGGTGCAGCGCATTGTTGAACTCGGCGCAGTGCGCGAAGGCGTAAGACAAGCCCATGTGGGACGCCACCTGAGCCGGAAGGGGGAGGCAGGCGAGGATCACATGTGAAGGAAGTCGTCGACATGTCCACTCCAGCAGTGATAGCATATATGTCCGAGCATCATATGTATACATAGTAAAGCTGTTCATTAATAATAGCAGCCTAATTGCTACCAATAGCTGGGAAGCTTTCCATATAAATAAGACAATGTCGTATAAACCAAGATGCCCCTCTTTCGTCTAACAAGCACCGACGAGCAACACTGGAGTACGTTCGTTTGATCAATGAACATGCAAATCGTCTTGCTACGGTGCGTGACTGCAACATCTTTGTATCTCATCCCTCGGCGTCGCCGAATAGCACGTCGGAAATTATAACTCAGGAACCTACCTAAGCAACTACAGGATATATCGGGGGCCCAGAGGGAGTATGGTTTGCAGGAAATTAGGGGCACCTCTTGCAGCCACTGCTTTACCGCCCACGGGCCGACAACCAGCAGTGGGCCGCAGGAGGGCGGCCGCGCAGACAGCAGCGCCGGCAGGCCGAGGCAGTGGTCGGCGTGCTTGTGGGAGATCCAGACGGCCGCGAGCGCGGCGACCTGTCGACAAGAGAATTTTAGATTCGGAAGGTCGAAAATGTCGACAAGTCGCCAAGTTTTCGAGGGGCGGTGGGGGGCGAGAAACTGTGGGGGTACCTCTGCTGCCGCGCCGGCGCTCCCATGCGCGCGTCGAAGCTGCCCTATTGTGTTTTCGCCGCAGTCGAGCAGCAGGCTGGCGGCGGGCAGGCGCAGATGGATGGCGGATGGGCCACGGTACTTGGAGGGCTCCGCGGAGCCGGTGCCCAGGAAGGCGACCTCTGCCAGCTGCCCGCCTCGCTGCGTTGACAGGCGGGGCGGCGTGTTAGAGGTCTAGGGCTGCTGCAGGCCTCGGGAAAGGAGCAGATGGCGTCTACTCGAGTTCGGCGGGTCATATCGATGAGCGTCAAAACACAGGATATGACGAGGTCGGTATCGACGAAATTTCATATGTAGACGAGACGCGCGGTTGATGCAGAGGACGTAATTTGACATTTTGAGCAAAACAAGGCCAGAAATTCAGTTCAAAACTTGATAAATCCTTTTTGGGAGTTCCGACTCGACATTCTGATCTCGCAGACGGTTCCGTGTTATTTGCGGGCTACGCCAACGTTTCGAAGCGAGAGCGGAAGAGAGTGGTTTGGGGCAGGCTTTTTCGGCAGTGCGATTGGATGGACACCTGCAGCGCGCGCAGGCACTGCGGCGCGTCGCTCAGCTGGCTCATTAGCTCCTCGCTGAGGCTGCCCGGCGCGAAATCCGATTCTTTCGCGGGACCGTCCGACTCGCCGTTGTCGGGTTTGGCCGCCGTCATCAACGCCGCGCGTAGTCGGCTGGCCGCGTCGCGGTTGGACGCGGGGGCAGTGGCGGCTGGCGGCTGTAAAGGTGTCGGCTGCGGGGGCGGCGGTGGGATCGGCTGCCACGGAGGGACGACTCCGGCGCCAGGCGGCGGCAGCGCAGTTGGCTTCCAGCGACACCGCCCTTCGTTACAGGCTATTCCGAGAGCGGAGCAGGCCTGCGCAGATATTCCACAGCGTTGTCAAGTCAGCCCTGTTTGCGAGGGCAGGCCGCCAAAATAGAATATGCGCTCCGACGTTGCGCTATTATGCTGCAATCTTTATAGTGCTTCCCTCGACTTTGCGCTATTGCATGCGGGTGGCGCCCTACCTGCCGCAGCTCCCTAATAACGGGCGCCGCCTCCTGCAGGGCATGATGCCCCCCGACCGCCTGCAGCAGGCGCTCGTCGGTGGGGCAGTCGCCGTCGTCTGGCGGCAGCCAGGCGGGCGACACGGCGCTGCCCGCATGCGCCAGCGGGGCGCTGTCCACCCGTAGCAGCAGCTGCGCCTCGACGAGGTTGCGTCTACCGCGCTTGGCGGGCTGGTTGCTGCGCTTCCCCTCAGCCGCCGCTTCCGCTTGCTCCTTAGACGCACGTTCATCAACATGCTGAGCGGTACACAGGAACTACAACTCAGTAAGGAGGCGAAATCAGCATTGCTGGCAATGCTATCTAGGTGGTATTTCCCGGACCTAAATGCTGTCGGTGGCGGATTATTGGCAGGGTAGGTGGAGTGTGGACAAATTCGGTATGGTGAGTGTGAACATTTCCCTTTTTTGTAAAGCATTGCGTTTCAGCGGGTGAAAGTGCGTTATGGGTACGCACCGGCAAACTCTATGCTTCCATAGAGGGAGGGGGGGATAATTAGAGACGGGGCTATGGAGAAAATCTTGATTGTAAGGGTGCTCCGAGGAATGGACATTTTGTGCACGATTGCTGAAGGGCAGCCATACATCCTAGTAGGTGCATGATACTAGGCCTGAGTAGCTCTATGTCTATACAAATTTTGACTGCATACGCCCCATCCGTTTGCAGCAATCCCGCTTACCGACCTTCTTTTAGGCTGAAGAGCAAGGGAGATCTCGTCAACGGGGATGATAGCAGTGGAGGAGGCATATACATACACACACACACACACACATATATATATATATCTATTTTTGTACATCCATATTGCTATCTATGGGCCCTCTCTATGTGCATGCTGGAGGGAGATCCGGCGTGGAGGGTGCACCATGAGCGGCTCAGGCAGCGGAAAGAGCGCCCAGCTGATCACGTTGAGGCGCGCCAGCGTACGCGCCGACGCGCTGTGCCCAATGCCCATCGCCAGCGCCTCCGTGCTCCCGCCCTCATGCTTGCAAGTCCCCGGTGCGTGCCAGTGCATGACCTGCAACGGGCAGGCAGAAGCGGGGCACCGACGGGCTCAGGAGCTGTGCACACACTACCGGTGATAATAGGCAACCAGAGGGCATGATAATCCAGCTGAGCTGTGCTGCATGGGCCGCACCTGCTGGCCGGGCAGCCGCTCCGCCCAGCGGCGGTACTCTCGTGTGCCGGCCACCCGCGGCTCAGCGAGGTGGAACACCGCCGCCAGTCGCCCTCGCGGCTGGGCGCGCAGGAGGTCCAGCGCGGGGTGGCGCGCCAGGTGGCGCAGGCAGCGCAGCGAGGCGCAGTTCACGATGGCTACAACCCCGTCGTTGGCGGGCACGTGACAGATATAGAGCAGCACGGAGGCCTGAGGTGAGAGGGAGGGGAGGCAGCGGCCCGCTCAGCGCTGGAGGCCCATCAACACGAGTGCTGGCAGACAAGCACGCAGGTGCGGGAGCAGTGCGGGAGGGACACCGTGGCAAGTGCACAATAGATTTGCAACACGACCTCCATCCACAATGAACACAAACAAGGACCATGAGAGCGACGTAGATGGGCAGAGACAGTCCCTTTGTCCGCGGTGGTGACAAATGGTTCGTATAAACCAATATACATAAATTACTTGAAAGGGGGGGGGGGGGGACATTTATGTGTCCGAGTTAAAGCATAACTTGAAAATGCTTTAACTCGGACACATAAATGTGCCCCCCCCCCCCCCCCCCCCAGCAGACAGGTACATAGCAGGTAGATGGATACATATGCCAGCACAAGCCTTTTCACCAATAAGAGTACATTAAAACATGGGACAGGTTAGAATTGCCGCAACCAAGCTGGAGATATACAAATGTTTATGCCCATATCTATTCCATTGGGGGGGTCACAAGTACGGATACAGGGTTTGAATGAATAGTATGGGTGACGTCGACGCACATGTAAGCAAGCTGTAATAAAAGAAGTTTGAGGATGCCTTACAGCGCCCCTGTGGAGTTTGTGATGCATTTATTCTGTGTTTGTTGGTTATGGGTCAGCAAAAGGCGGTCCCTTTTTATAATAGCTTATATCTACAAGTGTGTTGAGTCTTCTCATCACTTGTAACAGGCGAAAGATCTTTAATACTACTGCGTAACTATCGCCATCTACACCGCTATTCAGTTAAGGGGGGGGGGGGCTGAATTTCTGATGCTTGCCAGATAAAAGGTGCGCAGACAGTGGGGTACCTTTGTGCTCCCTTCTCGTGCGTCCCCTGCCTTGTGGCGCTGAGGTTGCGCCCAGGTGGAGCTGTAAGCGTACACTGGGTTGCCGCCCGGCTCGCACTGCACAGCAGACTGCCGGCGTGCCTCCGTCGCGGCGCTGCTCCAGCGATCCGCGGGCATCTGCCCCTCAGGGGGCGGGGCGGTGGTAGCGGCGGCAGCGGATGGAGTCACCTTGTGCTTCAGGGCAACCTGCTGAGACTTGGCCTGGGGCGGTACGGCGATTGCGGTCTTCCGGGGCGCAACCTGCACGAATGGATGGGGCCTATCATTAGCACACCGTTTTGGAAGAGAAGAAAAAATTGCTTGAGTGCCCACCACATATTATGCTCCGAAACCAATTCACCTGCTCCGAACCCACAGTTGTAGATAGCGCAACTACATCTCTCTGTTTGATTGACTTCATACTCCTTTCCACAAATCATTTCACGGTGCAGGAAAGACACAAATCATCCGTGAATGACATGTGGGATGGTGTATAAATTCAACAAAACAAGTAGATATGTTGCACTATTTAAGACTGTGCGGTTGGAGCAGATGATGTGGTTTCGGAGCATATCACGCGGGCATGCAGGCAGCTGCTCTACATCAAAGGCAATCATGCCTGAAAACCAAGCTTGTCTGGGATACAATTATTATATATGGTCGTGGAGAGCTACCGCTGAAACACGGATCCCGCCAGGATCCGAGTGCCGTACCGAAGAATGCGGTTGTACTTGGCGGTAGACAGCAAGCAATAGACACGTGACATTCTACCCAGCAAGCTAATGGGTCTTCCCTAGATGGAGGTATCACACTGTTGGAGGATGCCGCACGCTCTTCCATGAATTGCAGCCCTATCGGGTTCTTTGAGTCAGGCCATGAAACAGCTGGTCTGCAGAGCCGTTCAGGACAGAGCTGTATAAACCCGGGCAAGTTACACGTTTCAAGCCATATATGTCACCTCGCATTGACAGTGCTACAGTGAATAATGTTCAAGGTTGCTGCTTTATCTCACCCCATGTTTATTTGCCAAGCATTTAGCCTATCTGCCCCCCCCCCCCCCCCCCATATCCCCTATCCCTGCAACTGTTTGGCCTTTGGTGTTTCTCCTGCCTCAGTTTCCCCTCGCTACTCCAACAATACCCCCTCCCACCCCCCCTAAATACAGACACACACAGACACACGAACCCAAACTCTCACCGAATTTCAAAGTCAGAGACGGACACAGACTGGCAAGCAGCAAATGTAGACCGTACCTTGGCCTTGCCAGCTTTTGGAGGTCCGCTGACGCCTCCCACGGAGCTCATCAGGCGCAGCGCGTCCCCTCGCCGCATCCCTGCAGGGGATTGGAGTGTCAGCACTGGTTTGGCGGCCGGCCTGATGAGAGGTTCATGGCAGGGGAGACCGTGCCATGTGCCGCCAGGGGAAGGGAGGGGCCTATGGGGCTGCGAGGGCCCGCGCACCCGGCGACCCGAAGAGGGCGTCCATCTGCTCAAACGCCGCCTCACGCCCCTTGGCGCCCAGTTTCCCCTCAGCCCCACAACGCCCGCCACCGCTGTGCCCATCGCGACCGGGGTCACTCCCAGAACCGCCTTCACTGCTGCTGTCGCTGTCGCTGTCGCCGCTACTACTGTCACCACTGCTGGTGCTATCAGCAGCTTCGCTGGAGGATGACAAGGCAGAAGACTCGGTGGAGATTGATCTGGCGGCAGGAGGTCTTGTCTCCGTTGCATCTACGGAGCAGCAATCCAGTGCCGTCAGCCACCAATCTCCCTCTCCTGCACCATCCCACACGTGACCGGATGTGCGCAGAACATAGGAATTGCCGACCCCTTTCAGAAACAGAGGATATGTGTAATGCAGGGAGGCGGATGGGGAGGATGGGGGATTCAGTGTGGGTATAAAAAACACAGAGGAAGAGACACTCCAAATGTTGGTTGGACACTGAGCGCTACAGAAAGGGCACAACGGGTCAACGGGTGGCTGCGTGAATTGCCATAATAGAGCATAAACCACCATGCAATAGGATCTACGTTTCTAAACCTGTACCCTCCGGGACATCAGCTGAATGCCTGTTCAACCACAATTTACAGTACACCCAACAATGCTGCCACTCCGCGTCATCAGTTGAAGTCATAGAACAAGTAGAAGTTAATTTTACCCTGATTTTAGCCCGGAAATTTAAATGGATGTTCCACAACACAGGTTTCGAAACAAGTCGGGTACGCTGAAGTCTTCTCACGACTTCACGGCGTCAAGATGGCTTCTTTAGCACGTCCATCGGAAGCCACCCCACCTCCCTCCGTCCTCTCTGTTTCTCCAGCGGAACATGGCTTCTCACCCTCAACGGTGCTCGCCCCTGCCTGGGGCCCCTCCGGTACGTAAGACGGCGGCCCCCCTCCACGCAGCAGCGCCATCGCACGACTGCGCCCCGCAGCGCCGCCGGCCTTGAAGATAGAGTCCAGCTGGGCATGCAGTCCGGGACGGCCCGCGCTGCCCCCTCCTCCAGCACTCTCCCCGCCGGCCTCACTGCCGCTGCTGCTTTCATCATCACTGCTAATACTGCCATTCCCGCTGCTGCTGCTACTGCTGCTGCTGCTGCTGGTCTCATCGCTGCTGCTGCTGCCGCCCCCCTCCCCCTCCTCCTGGGCGACCGTGCAGCGCCCCAAGCAGGCGCCGTCGTTGTCAGGCTGCCCCCCACCAGCCGGCACCTCCACCGCCCGTCTCTTAGCCGGCCGCCCTGCCCCTCCCCCGCATCGCCCCCCTCCTGCGCTCCGCCAGCACCTGTGGATGCTCCCATGCCGTATGGTGTCAGTCAGTCCTCCTGCATGCAGGACGCAGGGGGCCGGGGGGGGGGGGGGGGGGGGCTCATGGCGGGCGCTGCCTACCCAGTGCAGGTTGCTGCTCCAGCCACGCAGGCGCCTGCCAGGTGACACCGCCTCCGCCCCCCGACCATACGGCCGCCACCGACACTTTGTCGTCCTGTGGGATGGCCAGCCGCCAGGCATGCTCACTGCTGATGCATTTAAATTGTGCTGATGTCTGTGGCTCTATCCTGTGAGCGTGCCACTAATGCTGCATGTGAGTGCAGGATGCATACCACACACGCGCACGCGCACGCACATGCATGCATACATACGATGATATATATACATATTATATATATGTATATATACATATATACATATGAATAACGCTGCGACGTGTGTAATATGCATGTGTTGCAATGAACATGCGGAACCCAAACGTATACAAGGATTACAATGCACATGCACACAACACATCCATTGCATAGGGTGCCGGTGCGTACTGAGAACATTCTCAAAAAGTAGCCGCCCTATCAATTATAGACAGAGGCCAAATGTAGACAAAACAAGCGAATGTGCTTATAAGCCACATGCTACCCCATGTGAGGCTTGTCTCATAGGTTTGTTATTCAGAGTTTTTGAAGCTGAATCCACACCTGTATATGTAGGCGTGTGTGTGTGTGTGTGTGTGTGTGTGCAATGACAATATCCTCAATGTCTGCTGGCGCCCTTCTGCCACCTATGACCATCTCCCCCCCTCCCCCTCCCTCCCCCCCCCACCCCCCCCCCCCCCTCCGCCCCTTGCCATCAAAACCCCACTTCCCAGCATGTCCTGTCCTGTCCTGCCAGCACCTCCAAGCACCATCATACCCCCGCTGGGTCGCATGGCGTGCAAAGGCAGGGTGCTAGGGATGATTTTAGAGGTGGGGTGGGGTGGAGGTTTGGGGGGGGGGGGGGGGGCGGTAAAGGCAGCTGCAGCAGCGGGTGCCCCACCTGGAACAGCACTGGCGGGCACCAGCCGTCCCACTCTGACACGTACAGCGCAGGGTGCCGCCACCGGATCACATGGCGCAGCGCGTGCACTGCCTGTGCCGCACCGCGCGGCCCCACGAGCTCCAGCTGCCCGTGACCATCGGAGGCGAGCCGGAGGAGGAGGCCACCCAGGCCGCCCTGCGGGGTGCGACAGCCTCAGCTGAAATGACCTATCTGCACCTCTGTGTGTGTTGGTGGTGTGTGTGTGTGTGGGGGGGGGGGGGGGTCGGAGGACTAAACAGCCGGGCAGTGGGGGCATGGACGCACCAGGGCTCGGCTACATATGTCCCCCGCGAAAAGGGTGCGCAGCTTTCCGCTGGGGCGCACCTGCGGACAGGTGTTTAACGTCTCAGCTAAATCAGCAGGCGCGCTCTCTTCTGCACTCTGCGCGGTGGGGCTACCGCTCAACGCACGCGACGGTAGGCGCGCCGCGGCAGCGCGCACCTTGTGCTCCAGCACCAGACGTGAGAACCCCTCTGGCGCTCCGAAGAGGTACTGGAAGCGCAGAGGGGCAGCGGAGCGACTGGTCAGTGTCGGAAGGGAAGAGAAGGGTGAGGAGGCGGGGGGGGGGGTGACGGGTAAAACGGGCTGCCGCTCGGGTCTCCCTAGAAAAGCGGCAGCATGAATCGCCGGCTGTCGGACCAACTTCCGCCGCTCGCCTTCGTCTCGCCGTGCACGTGGGCAAATGCGCCCACAGTGGGCTCGCTCAGGTTCATCGCCACCAGCAAAGCACCACCCATCGTGCGGAGTGGGGAGTGAGGGCATGCCTGGCCCCCATCCACCTCCAGCAGCACCGCCGGCGCCACGCCGTCAGCGGGCGCCGCCACGAGGCGCACCCGGGCCGCTCCCCGCGGCAGCGGCGCCGCCTGCTGCATGGCGCGGCGTTCCTGGGTACTGCGGCGGGTGTTCGTCTCGGAACGACAGTCACTATGTATCAGCGGCGATGCTCGTAGAGTGAGGTTGTGGTGACGGCGGCTGAGTTTGCGGGTCGGACAACCACGAGCGACTCTTGGCTCGCATATCGTTGTCGTCGTGGAAGTTGTACCTGTAGTCGCTATAGATCGACGATATCGCCATGATGACGGCGGCGTCAGGTCGACGATATCGCGGTGATGTCGCACGGATGACGCCGCCGCCGCCGACGACGATCGGGGCGGCGCTTGTACCGTCGAGGACACCAGTACTGTACGAGTACCAGACACCCACACACACACGCGTGGTCCGGACTCTGAACAGTGCTGTGCGCATCACTCATCCATCCCGCCTTTTGTTTTGGTGATTTCCGATATCGCCTTCTGCTGCTAGCTCATGTACACCCCTCCACATAAGTCCGGGTTTTGCATTTTCGATCGCAAAGCGCATGCATGGGCGAGGATAACGCCTTCTGCATGTGCATACATGCTAACTACAGTGGGAATAGTTCGGGCGAACGCCTATTGTGCGCTTTATACCCACCCGCGCGACAACACGACCATTTGTGGGCGCCCTTTCAAAAACGCGAAATCAGTGCATGATGCGTTGGCGCCAGAAAGTTGTGGGTTGCGCCAACCGTCCAAACCTATGGAAATTGCGGCACTCGTCGCACCAAACTCGGTGGATACGGCCCTTGGCATAAGGTTCACACACCGTGCGTGTAGGCCACTGAAAGCATGTCGCTATAGGCACGACGTGACACCCCAACGACAAGTCGGCCACTGTGGGGAGCAGTTTTGGGGTGAAAATGCTGCTGTTTCTGTGGCGAACGCACGTAGGAGAGGCGCTCGATGGCCCCCTTGGTGTAGGTCAATGCCCTACTATGGGGGCGCGTGGTGGAATGCCAGTTGCACCGTTTCGTGGGCGGGGTGGCGCGGTAGGGGCGTGGATTTTGATTAATATGAAATTCCTTGAAAAATGCTGTGGAAAATGGCATTTTGGCTGGTAGGTGTGTGTATCGCTAGGAGGTGGCACATGCCAAGTGTTGGTGGTCCGTGGTCATCCACATACATAACTCTCTCGCGCAACTGATTAATATGGGGCTTAGACACGCACTTGGCGCAAAGCCACGAGCCCGATACGGGTGGGCACATGAGGCAGTGAGGGGCAACTTGGATGATCATCTTTGGGGATTTTTTCCAGGGACCCAAAAAATCGATTTTTGATTATGGAAGATTGTTTTCCACGCAACTTTGAACGAGGAATCGCGTGGTATGTTTAAAAAGTTTTTCTGAGCAAACCCTGAGAAGTTATAGCGTTTTAAAGCCAAGGGGGTGTTGCTGCGCGTGGCCGACACTGATGCCATGCCAGTATCGCAACGCGACATGTACTGGCCGCCGCCCACACGGCTGCACCCCAACCAAATGCACCCGAGCCCCTCGCCAATGTGTTTCCTCACGCGTTCATGGCCATCCCGCCGTTTGGTTGTCTATTCACGCGCGTCGGCGTGTGCGTGATACCGACCCCGGTTTTGGTGCAGTTGCAGGCGACGCCCATCCACGCACCAAGTGCAGCGTGATTCCCTAGTCAAAGGTCTTTAAGCTTCGGTTTGAGCCACTCGTCATGCAGGTTTTATAGAGCCCTCTGAGATTCCAGGGTTTCATCTCATATGCCCTACGTTCAGGTACCCTAGACTTCTGAAGTCTTGAGACTGCCGAAAAGGGACCCCAAACTTATGTGCAGGGGTGTAGTATCCATCCCGCCTCATGCAGGATGCGGGCCGCTTTTATAGGCGGCTTGCTGTGTTGATTTTCTAGTACTACTTTTTGTAGCAGCGCAGGTGGATTTGTTACCGCCCTTTTTGTATTTCACCAGAGCGATGCGTTACGAGTACAAGACACCAGTACCTGTAGCACATGCATACTTACAGTACAGGTACCCTGTATTCTTAACCTTAATTCTAATTGTCTTTTTTTTTGGGTGATTTCCTGATATCGCCTTCTGCTGCTAGCTCATGTCAGTATTCTTAACCTTAACTAATTCGATATTTACAGAAGGGCTTTCAAAAAAGCGCACTACAAACCTTATAACTAATGGTGTTATACCTGTCCGGCTAACGCACTTTGGTGCACGTTGTCGTATTATTTTTATCATCCCGCCCGTACCTGCCAGCATGCACATCATATCTTAGTTCAAAATCATTATATTATTTATATATTATCATCATGAGGAAAAACGCGCCTCGTCGTGTGTAGTTAATAGGGAGCAACAGGTTCCTTCATATAGCAGGTCGCCTCTATTCCCAGCACGATCGAGTTGCGAGATCACACTATCGAGTTGTGAGGAGGCGACTCGTACGGGTGCACGAATATGAAGTGCTGAAATTAATGAGGACACTATTCTGGTGTGAATTACACACGGAATAGTAAAGCTTGGTAAGAACACTGTAAACCTCATTTAATGCTGTGTCTGATATACATATGTGTATAGTGCATATATCTTCAGGGCTCTATCTAATTGTAGACACCAGTCGCGGCACATAAAACTCGCCTGGAAGGGTTGCTATCTTTTTAAGTAGTCTGAGGACCCTAATAACTGCGCTACACTACCAATTGGTCCTGGCGCCATATCGGGCATTTCAAGGATCCCACAAAACACTAGGGGATTAAGCTTGTGCCCCACAGGTGTCTCCCCACGTATGCACAGAACATTGCATGCTGGTGGGATGGCCATGAATGGGTAAGGAAAGTTGCCAGGAAGTAGGACAGGGCGTTGTTGGTGGTGGGGTGTGGCCATAGTGGCGTGTGCCCGTGCATGATGTGGAGTGATACCATGCTTGCCACTGCTGCAGTGCTGCCGCGTATAGGGAATCTGAAAGAAAAAAAATTGCAGTCATCATTTATGGCGTTGCGAGGGGCAGCATACAAGTCCACTGCACAGGCCACATCCCTGTCAAGCACCCGCACTGGGTCTTATAAGGCCCATAACATCATTGAATCATCATAATCTTTATTCTGATATGAATCATTATGATCTGCATCTGGCTGGTGCATCATATTATTGTGATCTGCAATACTTACGGATATCTTCTGCATGTGCACGCTCATGAGCATACACAGCGTGCACAAACTCATGACCGCTGAATGACAATCTCCCTAGCTCACCGCCGTGGCAAGCTTCTAAGGTTTTCGTTGGCTGGAATGAGCTTGCACCTGGCGAAATGCTGCCCCGGAGTGGCCAGCCTAGTTTCCTTAAGGGCAGCAGAGAGACAGAAAGTATACATCACTTGTTATCTCCTGTACTCTCCTATAGTCTTTCATTAAACTTGTTGGAGGCGGTGTGCTAGTTGCTGGGCCATGTCGCTGGCCGGAGCGCATACGCTGGCGGCCGTGGGAGTGGGGGGAACGCTCACGTTTACATACAAAGAGCGCAGACCGGCCGGAAGGGTGGCCGGCCTGCTGCCACTAAAACTATTCACACGACGAAGACATAGCAAAACAGGTGTGCACGGCCTCAGTGTCCCGTCCCTTGACAAGGGCGCTCCGTGTGGCGGCCCGCCGGCGCATGCTACACCATACTTGGCAAAATGGGGGTGGGAAAGCGAAGGGTCAAAAGGGCTCATGGCGCATAGCTGCCAGTGTGGCGACGGCGCATGCCCTTGGCCTGCTTGTCCATAAACTTGGGGGTGCTGCGGCTGCGCTTTATGGCGCCAGGGCCCATGCTGACCATCACACCCAGCGCCACCATAGCGCCCAGCTTGGCGGCGCTCTTGGAGCGCCCGATACCGGCTGCGGTGCCCTCCGCGCCGCCATGCACGCGGCGCATGCCACTGTAGTGCTCCAGCTCGCCGTCCTCTGATATGGACACCAGGTCGGAGAAGCTGCTGCGGCCGCTGGCGGTGGAGCCGCTGTCTGAGCCAGGACCATGGGACGCGTGCATCCGTGGCTCTGACACGCTGTGCTTGAGGAGGTTGCGGCCTGCCGGGGACTGCGGCAGCGGGCTGGAAAGGCCAGTGGAGCCCTCCCAGCCAAAGGCCTGCGGGTCGGGCGAGAACTGCGCAGGTCGGCAGCAAAACACCAAGAGTCAGGCGCCAGTAACTGTTGAGGCTGTAGACTTTCAGGAGCCAATACCCTAAATATAACCCGCAACCCTAAACTCGATAGCAAAATTCATAACATTGAAACCCATGGAAACCCTTTGACCATCTGTTCCTCCTCAAATCCTCCCCATCTCTGTTTCTAATGCAGACCACAACTCCACGAGCCCATAAACTTGTGCAAACTCAAAACCCCAGCCACGCCCACTCCTGAGAGAGCAAGCCCCGTGTGCCTCTCACCTTGCCCACGCGCTTACGCCTCTCCGTGATGAACTGGCGCGAGCAGGGCCCCATCTTCTTGATGAAGCCCCACATGCCGTGGCGGACCGCAAAGCGAGCGAGGCGCTCCGCTACCTTCATGTTCTCATAGTGCAGCAGCACCGTCTCGCATGCCAGCTCGCCATTGCCGCGTGGAGAGGGAACTGCGCGGGGCGCATCGGCACACGTCAGCATGCATGAACCAAAGGGATAGTTGTGCAGCTTATTGGCTGCATACTGACACATCACAAACACCTGCAATATTGCTGCAGTGCTAAACACCGCTGTCCGCGAGCGAATGGTTAACCGGCCATGGCAGCACTGATTTTGACAAGCGGAGGGTGTCATATGGGGACGCGTTGGGAAGCACGCACTGGTGCGGCAGCTCCACATCGAGTGGATATCATCCACACGCACAATGCGGCCCACCGGGACGGCAGGGTGCTTGATGGCCTTGGTGATGCCGTAGTGATTGTCGCCCTCCACAAAGGCGCGGCGCGCCAGCACGTATTCTCGGTCCGAGAGGAAGGAGAAGGGGAAGGTACGCACCCAGCGCACCACCTGGTCCCGGTTGCTGAAGTCGCCATTCTCTACCACCGAGGTCTGCGTGATCATGTTGTCCCAGATGGGGCGCAGCTTGTCGTTCAAGAAAAAGTCCATGAACTCGGGCGCGGTCGCGTCATACGTAATGGTGGTGCTCTTGTACTCGGTGATTCCATTCTGTGACAGACGCGGCATGAGCGCACACAGATGTCAGGACATGTGCTGTATTAGTTTTTTTTTTTGTGGGGGGGGGGGGGGGGGGTGGGGGGTGCTGGAGATTGCCTACTCACCGGTAGAGTCCTACGGAAGGACTGGTACTGCAGCTCCTCGGCCGACTTGTCGCAGATCATCTCCCACTCGCCCGCGCCCTCCAGCGGCTCCTCCCGTTCCACACGCGCCTTGAAAAACTCCAGGTCGGCGTCCCCAATGTACCAGCCACCATCCTGATCTGTTTCGGGCAGCTTGGTGGTGGCCTCATACTCGGGCGTAGGCCAGCGGAAGCCCTGCCCCTTCAGGAAGCTCATCGTGGCAGCGACTAGGCCGTGGAAGGTGCCGGGCGAAGTGCAATATGTCCAGATCTCCCTGCGCCACCAACCCACCCGCACATCACTCAGCCAGCGCCAAGACCCGCCCACCCGCACTGCCTGTACTGGGCCCAGCTCCTAGCTTGCTTGCTGGCTCTGCTATGCCTGAGCCGCAGAGCCCACTGGGGAGCGCATGTAGGAGGCCTGTTCGCGCACCTGATGATCATGCCCGCATGAAGCCAGAGCGCCGCCTGCCTGAACCACGGGAGGTATGTCGAGAAAAAGAGGCCGGCCTTGGTGCCCTGCAGCCAGCGCGGCCGCGGCAGCTGCGCGAAAACACAAGGAAAATGGATTAGGAGGGGGGAAAGGGGAGGGGGGGCTCGCCGGCAGACAGGCGGGGCGACACGGACTGCATGCACTCAATCGGGAACTGGGAATCGGGGTGGAGCAGGGCGCACCAGCCAGCCCACCACGGCGCCAAATATCCATATTGGGAAGACAGCTGCTAGCACACGGCCCAGCTGCACCCAGTCCACCTCCTGAACCAGCGAGCTCCCAAACATCCTGGCTGCAAGTGGCGCAAACGCAGGCAGAAATAATATCAGCTAATAGGGCTCCCCTTTGCCGCCGCAACAGGGAACACGCAGCTGGGCATCAACGCCTTACATGGTCCTTAATGGAGACGCTATATGGACAGAATGCGTGATGAAGGGAGCTGTGAGCCGCGGATATGGGCACGATATGGGCAGGGCGTGGTCCGTCGCGTGGGTCGACCCCGTCGTCAAAAGGCGGGGCGAAAGGCGGATATTCTGTTATTAGTGTCGCAAAATCGCTGGCGGGCGGACGGGATGTTTCCGACGTTTCCGAACCGGTCGAGCCAGCAAGCACATAGTGTACAGAGAAGATACAGGGGCGGGTGCCAGAATGAGAGCGCCGGCGGGGGGGTGGGGGGGGGAGGGTTGCTCGCGGGCGACGGCGAGGTTGAGATACGGAACTGGGCGGGTCGCCGCGCGTCCAGCAGGTTAACAAGCGTGTCGGCGCGACTGAATATCTGTCGTTCCGCCGCCGACGCGGCGCCGCGGCTGGGCTGGCCCCTAGGGAGGCGGCGGAAGCGCCCTCTGCGGAAGGGTGGCAGCACCTCTCGGCGGACGAACGTTCCGACGGGAGAGAGGACGTCCGAAGAATATGGCTGGCGGCAAAGGGGGCGGTGACGGTACGTGGTTACGGGGCTGCGGGGCTCGCGGTGTCGCGGGTCGCTCCAACGGGTCGCTCCAACAGGTTGCGAGACGGGTATGATATCAGGTACCTGTATGGTCGGGCAGCGTAAATATCTCTCCTGCTGACGAGTGCTGCTGCTTCGTTCGCGCTGCTAATCGTCGTTGCCCAGTAGTAGGGATTACATGTACTTAGCAATAGGACTCGTAGTATGAGTATTGCTGCGTGCTGCATCTGCAAACGAAAGCGTAGGCATACTAAGGTATAATGGTTCGGCGCGCTGCGCGCGCGTGTACGAGTACAAGGCACACCACTGCACGAGTAAAAGGCGCGCGGGGGCATACTAAAGGCGAGGGGAAAGTTATTTTAAAATACCCATTCAGTACTCGTGGGACACGCTCCATTGGTTGTCCATATATGCGCATTGACATATATGCCGTGATATATAGCGACTACCGACCGGTGGTCGCTACGGAGCTACGGAGCTAACGGCGGGTTGGATTGAAGATGACACCAGCAAAAAAGATAGCGCGGTAGGAAAAGTTCAACAGTCGAGAAGGCTCCGCAGCGTCGATGGCAAGTGCACGGCATAGAAGGCGCGGGTATGAACTAGACGGGCAGTGTCAGCGGCGGTTCTCACCTCGTTAGCGCGCACGGGTCGGGGAGACCACCAGTGAGTAATCCTAGGAATCCTAGGGGGATTCCGCGAAGTCCTAAAACCTGCGCGCGCAGCACGCGGGAAGAATGACTACTGGTGTACAGGGTACCTGGTACTGTGCTGCGCGAAGGGATGCCGGCGTCCCGCATCTATAGCAGAGCATTTCGCGGGGGTTGGCGTCGCGCCGCCGCCCAAGACAATGCTGGTGCGCCGAGTCTGCCCTGTGGTCCCGTGCACGCTAGGCTTGATACCAGAGCCACCCACCTTCGTGGGAGCGCCCGCTAATGTTGCCTCTTCAGTTAGGATGTTCAATTGTGGCACCGAATGGAGGTCTCGTCAAATCACGCGTCGCTGCGGACGAGGTGTCGGTGCACTCCTGCCGGTGCGTGGTGGGGCGTCTGGGGCAGAGTTTCCGAGACGCAGATACGGACGCCGGTCGAGGCCCGGGTGGGTGCCCGCGACGGTCGGCTTTGGAAACACGCAGCAGGAGCCGTGTTCAGAAGAAAAATGGATATCCGCAAGTTGGCAAACGCCCTCCAAAAAGTCGCAGCGTTGCTGGAGGTTGGGCGCCGATCCTGGGGAGTGTGGTGTCGTGGCGTGGTGCTTTCTGGGCGTTTAGATTGTGGCGAGGAGAGGTTTGTAGTCGCTATCCCCCCACCTACGAAATCGGAAGACTTGTGGTCGCTATATGGAGATACAGGTACCAGTATAATTACATGAGCCAGCAGCAGAAGGCGATATCGGATACAGGTATCAGTAGTCGGTACCTTTACTGGTCTAATCTCTTTTGTAACATATGATTTATATGCGAAATATTAATAACAGGGACTTCTAATTGCATGAGCTAGCAGCAGAACGAGATATCACCAGAATCACCAAAAAAGGACAATAAGAAAGGTCCTCAGGGATTTCTACAACCTATATAGCGACCACATCCTTTACCCTTTGCTAAGTAGCGACTTTCTGTACTCGTACCTCGTACCTCTACGTGCCGTCACCTCGCCCCGCCCCGCCAGCTCGGCTACGGTCCCAGTACTGGGGCAAAAAGATGCACGATGATATAATAATCCTCAGATGGAAAAAAAAAATCCTCAGATGATCGTAAAAATGTTGAATTATAAACTGGTACCAGGCATTTGACCGGATAGTACCTGTAGCTACTACACGACCGCCCGCGTCAGACTGCCGGCCGTGACTACGCGAATTCGCGATGGTGGTGGTGTGAATCTGTTCGATTCTGTCTGATTCCTGTGGTGAAATTTGCTTCAATCTCGAATGATATGCTATGCTTGTGGTGTTCTAAATCCAAATCTCTCCCCGAAACAGTGCACTGTCGGGCCAGGTGACGACGACCCCCTGCTAGCGTGCCTGGCGCTGAGCTGTGGCCAGCATGTCTCCTCATAAATCTACCTGGCGTACCACGTGACACAAAATACGCGTTTTTTTCGCATTTCGACGTTTCGCTAGCAAATTGCAGCGCGATCCAGCTGCACAATCGGATAAAGGATATCCCTTTACTCGTAAATATTCTGTTCTTTTATTCGCAGGATCGCGGTCACACCCTACCCGTATCATCTGCTACGAGTACTGGTACACTTGTGCTGACATCATACCGTAGATAATCCTTATTATCACTACCTGTAGCGAATATAGTTCCACGTAGTACGGATTTTTCTTCGCAGCAACAGTACGCCCGGCATCATATTGATGAGTCAGCACTGGGCAAAAATGTACTATATCTGACTCGACAAATCAATATAATAACGACTACGAGGAATTCAACATGCAATCAAGTCTCGTTTTGCCACAAAGGTTCAGAGGCTGTTTTACATGCAAAAGGCGCCATTTTATGGCTAGGAAGGTTCAGCGAAACCGGGGGGGGGGGGGGGGGGGGGGGGGGGGGGGTGGAGGAGGAGGAGCCCGCAGGGCGGAGGCGGAAAACGGGAGGGTACTGCCGAAGGCAGCGAGCTGGAAGATGGCAGACGAACGGCTGTCCTAAGTACCTCCCCGGCCGGTAGCGCAGGGCTTGCGGGCGATAGGGCACCAGCATGTACTGAAACCCGATCGATGGTACCAGTTATTTAACTGGTTCAAACCACCACGAGTCCGTACGGCTCGCACTAGGACAGTTAAGATGTTAGGAGACCCCATAAGCACGTTTAGATCACTTCAACATGCAATCGAGTATGGTTTTGCCAGTTCACACGCGGTTCGTTTACGACTGCGAGCGTGGGCAGTCGGTATAGGCGTGCCGACCAGACGAAGACGGGAGATGTCTTTTTGTTGTAGAAGGGGTCTCGGATGGAAAAAGAGATGTTGATGGCGCGAACGCCGGCGCCACATAGGCCGTACGTGTCGCGGAATTAACCCGCCGTTTCCTGGCGGCGCTCTACAGCATTTTGCCGCGTGCCGCGGCGGCGTGCAGCACGAGCCGGAATTGCGTGCCAACGGTACGAGCTGCCAAGTTGGCGACGAGTGCCCAGCCAGCACGGCAGCGGCACAGGAACCCGTAAGACGAGTACAGCTGTGCGCTCGGGCACGCGAGCGCTCCGCGCACAGTCAGGTGAGGTACCGGTATGTCTGTACGCGACGCGATGGTATCTCGCACATGTATGGGCGATGCACATTACGAGGGGTGGACCCGCACAACGCTTTGGGGCGCGGTCACGTGGGACCCAGTGTGATCGTGCCGTACCGGCTCTTATGTGTGTCGGGGTTGGTTGTCAGCGGCGTCGCAGAAGACCCACCGACTCGGTAAGCTGTCGCTGCGGGTCGTGCGCTGCTTCGTGGAGTGCGGTGAGGCGGCCGGTTGTCGACCACCTCACAAGTCGCATGCCTATGTTGACGCCACGAAATGCGCAAGTCGCGTCGGGTGGCGGAGCTGTCCCCCGGCCGCGGGCATCAGCCCGTGTTGTCACATATGAGATGTCGTGACGTTGGGAGCGGGTTGGCCGGCGTAGTAGAGGCCATTGTGGTCTACGCCGGCCCGTAACGATGCCAATGATGTCAAGGCGAGCATGGTGACGACGAGGCGGCCGCTAACGCACCAGCGACGGGCGCCGAGGTTCCAAACCCGGAGTCGGACAACGGTAGTTATGGACACCACGAGACGTCAAGCACGCCAGGTGGTAGAGTTGCCCCCCCCCCCCCCCCCCCCCCCCCGAACGGGCAGCTGCAGGTTGCCGTGGTCCTTGTGACGACGACGTCGCAGTAGGAGGCGTCGGAGCCGTGCCGGGGCGAGCCGCGCAAACGCCTCCCACTACGACCACAACAAACGTTGCTGCAACACGATTCGGTCGAGGGCAACGAGCCCTCTCAAAACACTTTCACATGAGCGGCGCCACCCCAAACCGGACCAATTACGCGAGCAGTTACGGAAAACCACAGCGTGTAACCACCGTTGATGCCACGGCGCCCTGCCGCGAGGACACGCGGGATGGGTTGAGGTGTCTACTTGCGAGACATCAAGTGGCCACCCGGACGACACAAACGTCCTCTTCCGTCCGCGCAGATTTTGTTGCGGTTGGCATAGTTGTCGTCGTTGACAACCGTGACGAGCAGCGGCGATGGTCGGTGCCGAGCGTGTCCGACCACCATACCTAACCTCAAGAGTTGACTATATACTGCGAGAGGGTGCTCCACTGCGGGAGCCCCGAAGGCCTGTACTGCGACTCGACTTCGGGTTTTGAGGTTTAAACCCCCAACGGGGACCCCCCAGCCAGCTCCGATTCCTTGCCGTGCGCAGCGCTACCCGAGAACGTCCCGACTGCAAAGTCAGGGCAAAACGGAAAACGGCTTCGGGCGCACGGAAAACCACATTGCCGAGGGGCTATCTGTCGATGCCTGATGTTGTAATGCATGTGCGCGGCACGACAACTCACTACCGGGCGGATGGATGAACCTCGGTGCGGACTTGTATTCAACCTCATTGACCCTCGTGCGCACAAGCATGCGAAGCCGCTGCCGAAGGCAGCGAGCTTGAAGATGGCAGACGAGCTGCTGGTGGCTATCCTAAGTAGCTCCCCGGCCGGGAGCGTAGGGCTAGCGGGCGATGGGCAGCCTGTACCGAGTACTGAAACCCGATGGTATCGGTTATTTAACCGGTTAAAACCACCAACCGACCGTACGGGTCGCACTACGACAGTCAAATTGTTAGGAAACCCCATTAACACGTTTAGATCAGGTTTGGGCTGCAGTATCTACTGCACGGCAGCCTGCAGTACTTCCCGAAAAGGGGCTGCAGTGCAGTTACCCAAAGTGCCCCAAATATATATATGCCCTTCACTGTCCCGCCCTTCCCTATAATCAGCAGTTTCAGTGCTACTGCAGCCTGCAATACTGCAGCATGTTGACTGCAGCATGCACTGCAGCCTGCACAGACTGCAGTACTGCAGCCTGCAGTACTGGAAAGTGGACTGCAGCTCAACCCTGGTTAGATCACAGTCGCTAACCTCGCGCGATCAGGGCGCGGGGACGAAAAAACAACTGCTACTCGCGCGCTCTTAGTGTTGTTTTTTGGCCTCATCGCACTCGGACGGTACCTGTACCTGTATCCCTATACTACTCATCGTATTTTCCTTCCGGGATATCCTCCGGGCGGTACGAGTATGGCGCGGGTACCCTGTGCTCGTACTGGTGTGAATTACAAAAAGGACAGTTCCCCAGAATTAGAAAATCAACACAGCAAGCCGCCTAAAAGCGGCCCGCATCCCGCATAAGGCGGGATGGATGAGTGATGCGCGCACGGTTCAGAGTCCGGGCCACGCGAGCACGTGTGTGTGTGGGTGATCCTCGGACGTGCTGTGCAACTTCAGCAACGGGATGGCAGACGAATCTGCGCCGTCTGATGAGGCAGCGAGCGCGCGCGCTCTCGAGCGGCCACCAAGCTCAGGACCCCGAGGAAATCTCTTGCGAGCAAGGCCTCCAGGTGAGCCCGGGTGATGCACCGAGTGCCCCGCGATGAGAGGGCACCCCGATCCGCAGCCAAGCATGCGATACCACGCACTGTGCGGTGCACCCCCTTGCTCACCTCACCCACTGTGCCGAAGACCATGCCCGTGTACTCCGACATATCCAGGATGTCTCGAAGAGGACCCTTCTGTCCGGGCTCTGTGTTGTGCCACGCCGCATCCCGCGCAGCCAACCCCCGTTGTATGTCGCCCAACAGGGAGCGCTCAAACCGATCCACAGCCGTGGCCCGGGGCACTGAAGTGTGCTTGACCCTGTACCGCATAGTCTTGAACTCCAACAGCGTGGACTTCAAGCTCCGGGGATCATAGCTCCCGGTCACGACGTTGAACGCCGGAAGGGAGAGCTCTGCGTCCGGCACTAGGTCCTTGAGCTCATCCATGGGTACGGTGTTGCCGAGAGGCACTGCCTGCTGGAACAAGCCATCCACCTCCCGCTCGTACTGGTACATGAAGTAACTTGATAGTTTAATCAGCGATGCGTCGATTTTTTAGAAAATTTTACAGAACGGGTTCTATATCACTGGCATATCTACAGTTCCATGAATTGCATTATTACTTCTCAACACGCCCACCCACCCACCCACCGCATGAACGGGCCCGACGAGCGTCCTCGGCCCTCGGAATCGCGGGCCCTTCCTCCGCCTCCACCCCCGACTGGGGATGGGGCACGTGCACGGGTGGCGCCTTGATTGCAATTGGTAGCGTTGGCCCCGCCGGTGCTGCCACTGCCGCGGAGGAGCAGTGTGAGCTGGACGCCGGCGTCTTACATCGTTGCTGGTCCAGTCAAGTCCCCGTTCGCTGTTCTTTGAACACCCTCTCCCTTCCTGTCATGTCGGCGCCTCCACATCACATTCGGCCTAGTGCCGCTATTGGAGTGGCCCGGGATGTTTTGCTGGGAAGGGAGTTCTACGTTCGGCGGATGGGGACGCGACCGAGCTGGCGGCGGATCTGGCGTTGGGCGAAACAACGCTCGCTGGACACCGGCGTCTTACGTCGCTGCTGGCCCGGTCGGCTCTCCATTTCCTACTCGTTGAGCACTTTCTCCCTTCCTGTCCTGTTGGCGCCTCCACATTACATTCGGCTCAGCGCCGCTACTGGAGTGGCCCGGGATGTTGTGATGGGGAAGGCGTTCTACGTTTGGCAGATGGGGACGCGACCGAGCTGGCGGCGGATTTGGCGTTGGGTGGCCTGTGTCTGTTGCACGCCTGTGGCGCCCCGTTCTGGGTTGGACCCCCCACTTCCGCTCCTTGCTGCGAGACCTCTACTTCGAAGCTCCTTTCCTGTCGGCGCGCCTTCACATCCCGTTCGGCCTAGTACCGCTATTGGAGTGGCCCGGGATTGTGTGCTGGGGAGAGCGTCCCTACTACTGCGTGGAGCGGCGGCTGGCTGGTGGCGATGCCTGGTCGGCTGTGGCTGTCATGTCGGTTCCCGCCTCTGGTGGCCCGTAGCTGGATTTTCTTCCGGATTTCTTGAATTTTGCAGCTGGCTCATGTAATCAACATGAATTGCATGGCCAACGCTTTATTTGAAGTGCCAGCAGCGTGCGTTTGCATTGCCAGCGCTTTGAAGTACCAGAGTTTTTTTCCATTACCAGCAACGAGTAGCGAATACCAGTACCAGTACCAGTACCAAGTACCCTGACACGGAGCCCGGACAGAAGGGTCCTCTTCGAGACATCCTGGACATGTCGGAGTACACGGGCATGGTCTTCGGCACAGTGGGTGAGGTGAGGAAGGGAGTGCGCCGCACAGTGCGCGGTATCGCATGCTTGGCTGCGGATCGGGGTGCCCTCTCATCGCGGGGCACTCGGTGCACCACCCGGGCTCACCAGGAGGCCTTGCTCGCAAGTGATTTCCTCGGGGTCCTGAGCTTGGTGGCCGCTCGAGAGCGCGCTCGCTGCCTCATGAGACGGCCGCGCAGATTCGGCTGCCATCCCGTTGCTGAAGCTGCACAGCACGTCCGAGGATCACCCACACACATACGTGCACGCGTGGCCCGGACTCTGAACCGTGTGCGCATCACTCATCCATCCCGCCTCATGCGGGATGCGGGCCGCTTTTAGGCGGCTTGATGTGTTGATTTTCTAGTATACTACTTTTAGCAGTACAGTAGGTGGATTTGTTACTGCCCTTTTTGTATTTTGTAATTCACACCAGTACCAGTACCAGCAGTTCTGGGGAACTGCCCTTTTTGTAATTCACACCAGTAAGGATTACCAGCAGCGAGCGTTCGCATTACCAGCAGCGCTTTGAAGTATTAATACTTAGTCGCTACCAGTTTTTTTTTCCCGTTACCAGAAGCGAGTAGCGAGTACCAGTACCAGTACCTCCCAACCGTGAGATCGTAATCGGACGGCTGTGTAATTAAGGACCGTGGGCGGGTGGGTGGGCGGGTGGGTGGGTGGATTATAGTACCTAGTAGTACATGCCCGTAGATAAGCGCTTAAGTCATGCACCTATAGCCTATAGGCCCGATCCGCTGCCCTATTCGGGTACTGTACCCGTACGGCAATAAAGCTCACCTCCGAAAAATCGACGCTTCGGTGGATTATACCTAAGGATCCTTATACAATAATCCTTAACTCATGCAACTATCACGTTCGTTCGCCACATCCGCGAAAGATGCTTAACTCATGCAAGAAAAAAATCCTTCTATATCCTTTATACGATGCGCGCTTAGTTACCAATTCCCCGCCCGGCGTTTCGTGGTCTCTCCTGCCTGGCCCCTCCTTGTCGTTCGCCACACATGATTGATGGAAAGCGCGCACTTGAGTAAGAGTAGCGCTACCCTCTGCTTGAGTGGTCTAGACGTCTACCCTGTAGACGCTCTGTAACGAAACTCATCGGCAGAGTGATCGTCGACAGGCTGCCAGCGAGCTTTTCGGTGCAGGCTGCCGTCCGCCAGAACCCGCAGCCAGTGTCAGGTGCCTGCCTGAGTGGGTAGCTGAGCGTTGCGTGGTATGGCAGGGACACACTGCCGTCCGGCAGTACCCACAGCTTCTGGCAGGTGCCTGCCTGAGGGGGCTTGCTGAGCGCCGCTTGGCATTGCAGGGACACACCGAAGGGGCTGCACTACCGGCTGCCCTCACCCTCGCGACCAAGCTCGCGCCCGCAGAGCGCCGCTGTCGGACTGCCAGCGGAGCCAGGACGACTCGACGAGCGCTGCGCCCGCGCCCGATGGAGTGGCTGCAGCGGACCCTGTTGGAGTGGGAGTACCAGCCGGCCACGCCCAGCGGCGCGGGACCCGCAGTTGGTGGCAAGGCGCTGCAGCACACGGGCATGATCAGCCAGGTGAGCGGGCACGGATAACTGTTGGATGTGTGTGTGAGGAGAGGGGGGGGGGGGGGGGGGATCACTAGTGGGTGCCTTGCGAGGAGGATGGTGGTGGAGAGCGATGGCCAGCAGCAGCGTAGGAGGGAGATGGCCGCTGGGCGGCGGCGCCTGTTACCGTAGCCCAGCCACTGAATGTACACACACCTGAACCCGAACCGCCCAACCCTCCGACACCAGTACACGCTGGACGCCTTCTGCCAGCGGAGCCAGCAGCTATTCGAGTCAGCAGGTGTGGTTGGCTGACATGCCTGGGTGACCTGAGACAAGTGTACGTGCAGCTACGATATGCAGTACACAGTCTGTGCGGCTCGCCCCCCTCTCCCCATTGTCGCAGACTTTGTGGCATCGCTGCGGGAGGCGCATAAAGCGGGGCACAACGTGGCGGACCTCATATCGCAGCGGCAAGCGGCCATCTTTGAGCAGCTGGGCGTGAAGGTAGATGCCGTCGGGCAAGCGCGCACCCCTGAGCCGCCCGCTCCCTCACCGGCAATCACTCAGCGGCAGCGCCCCGCCGGCAGGGCGAGTTTGGCGTGAACTGCCTGGCGCGCGTGAAGGCAGCGTACGGGCACAACCCCGACACGATGCGCAAATTTTACATGTTTGCGCAGCGGGAGGAGCTGCTGATGGACGAGGTGGAGCTGCCGCCGGAGCAGCTGGTGCAGCGGCAGGCGCTGTTTAAGCAGGTGCGGCGGCTGGCCGGGCAGTTGCACGGCTTGCGGGATGGCAGACGCCTATTTGCCGCCGTCAATCCCATCCATTCTTCCATCCTCCAACGATGTGTCTGGCGAGGCTGTGCTGCCCCGATCTGATGCAAAGCAGCACATGACAAGCAGGGCTGAGGGGCGACGTTCTCCCGCTGCCCCCGCATGTGATCAGCAAGAGGCACTGGCCGCGCGGCTGCAGAACATGACGACGGAGGAGCGGCGGCAGCTGCTGATGCAGCAGCAGCAGGCGCGCACCTGCCCCCGTTCTCTGCTACCCGTCCACTTCATGCCTGCGATGCTCCCTTGTCCGGGCGGGCGGGGGGGGGGGGGGGGGGGGGGGGAGGCTGCATGGCATCTCAGGCGCAGATGAGTCCTTCCTAATGCCATTGCCTTTCATACTGTTAAAGACATCTCTTCCAAACACAGCAAACACTTACCATGCGGCGACTCAATGCTGGACATCTTGCCAGATTTCCAAAGGCTGACACCCAGCCTAGATATTGAGACCAGAAATGCAAGCGCTGCCGAACAGTATGATTAGTTCATTACTGATGGACAGGCATCACCATATCATCATTAGTATTATATCATCATTATTATTATTATTATTATATATAATTTAATTGTTTTTTGCTTATCATTCTTTTTGTGTATTCTGATGTACAGCATATGTCCCTCAACTTCCCATGCACGCGGCTTTCTTTATCGGTGTCACGCCCTGCCCTGCATGAATTCGCACAGATGATGCAGCACCTCCACGAGATGAGCGACGTAGAGAGGCGCGAGTTTCTGAACGAGTCCAAGCTTGCGGCGTCCACCATCATGCAGGAGGCATGCCCCCCCCTCCCCCCCCCCCTCCCGGCCCCCTCCCGGCCCCCATTGCTTGAACCTGTGTCCGCCCTAATATGCAGAGACATGCTGCCGCAAACCTTCAGTGGGCAGCCCCTCTGCGGCGCCTCATTCTTCAGTGTCTACTGCGGCTTTAGTGTCGTGAAATTACCATTCCACCGAGTAGTCCGCTGGAACATTTACCGGAACATGTTCCACACCAGCCTAAAACGCGGGCAGTACTGTCCTGGGGGCAAAGCACGTTGCGCTGATCTGTGCTAATTCTGCTAATAATGGACATGCGAGGTGTGCCGTGATCTATCTGATACTGGCAATGAGGCAATGTGTGCTAATGTTCAGTGATTACAACACGCATGATCGTAATATAGCCCAGACGGGTGTTACTTAATTCTGTTTGAAACAGCTGCTTTGCGCCTACAGCCTGCCTACCGCCTACGCGCCAAGTAGCGCAGACAGGTTGCTGCGCTCTGCAGCCGTTGTGCTACATCCGGCATCATTTCGCGACCGGCATGACCCTGGAGGCGCAACCCTCCTGGCTGGCGTCTAAGACTGATTCCACCGCTGTGTATGGCTCCGTCCCTCCCACCAGATGGGCGGCCTCTCCCACCCGATATAACCCCAGCGCTGGATAGACAAGGCAATCGTCCAGGGAGAGGCTGACCGAAACCATGACCGGGAAGGGTCGCGATGAACGGCCGAGGAGCGCTTCTCCTGGCTCGGTGGCCGAAGTCGACGGCGTATCATGTATGCAAGAGAATCGTAGCACGTAGCCCCCTCCCTGCGGCGGTGTACCTGCTAACTAGCACGAGTATGGATAAATTGATACACTGTAATTTGAATGCATGTAGGCGTACTGCAATCGCCAGGGGCAGAACTGCAACTTATATGTATATGTCGCTCTGCAGCGGCACTTCCAGTAGTTGTGGCACGCGAAGGCCGATAAGTATGAAGGTGCAATCACTCTAGGAGACGCGGCGAGTTCGCGAAATAGAACTAGTTCACCATGTACCATTGCCCCCCGTGACGATGTTTCCGCTTCCGCTTGAAAATACTGAATCGCCATGCAGTGTGATTATAGTGTCATTATCGCGAGTTAAATCTGCCATTGTGATAGTATCGGTAGGTTATTGTGCATACGGATCATTGCAACCCACGATGAATCAAAATGGGCGAGATGAACACCGCCCCATTGTTACAGTAGCTGCAGTATGGCGGCACTTGTACCTGTACTTCTACGAATATCGTACGATTACAGTCGTTACCATTAGGTGTGCATAGCGCAGTGGTACCCGTGGCCTCGTTATAGATTATTATTATGTGCTCGTGTGCGACGAACCGTCGCCGCTTTCAATGGCCGTCACAACTCTGTCATGTCAAAATCAAAGTGGGACAGCGTCGACTTGCCGGGAATGTCGGCGATTCAACTCGACTCGACAGTGTTCGCCTGCTCGACTCGAAGTGTTCGCCTGCGCTGATCCTGGCGTTTATAGGACGAACGACGACAAAGCACGATTCTTGTTTCCCTCTGGATTGAATGATCATGAGTTTGTCAGGGACGTGTCGACCTCTGGCAGGGGGGCTCTTGGCTGCGGGGCTGTTGATGCTGGCGTGCTGCGGAGTATCTGACGCGCACCGGCAGTACCTCGCAAGCATCCCTAACGCCCGCTCTGTTCCAAACCCTGACGGCGGAGGCATCTGCACCGGTATCGGCCACACAACTTGCTACGGCGGCGGGGCACGCAACTCCTTCGGCTCTGACTTTGATGCCCACGGGCACCAGTGGACTCAAGGGCTGTGCCACAGCGACTCGGACGGTGACGGCCTGAGCAACGGCGTGGAGGTAGGGCACAACGTTCTCGTACCGACCGATACCCTTTCACCCAACGCTGCCGTGGTGGAAATATTTGCCGCGTTCGTATCACTGCACCACAATGTTAAAATGGTATGGAAATCGATCAAATTTGGCTGTGAACATTGTGTTTCCAGCCTCGGTTCTTCTGGCGGTTGCGCGACACGTACGGATCGTGAAAGCCGCAGGTAGTCGCGATGTCCCTGGGCAGGCATGGAAACACGACTGTCTGGAATCATACCTAGCCGTCGACAACTCGCGCCAGTTTTCTGTGAATCGCGTGTCAATGACGGCGCAGAAAATGCCTGCATCGAGAATATTCGACTTGTGGAACTAATTTGAGGGCGTTTGACGCGATTAAACGAAACTTATATCCTGTAGTCAGCGCCGGGGTATATACATTTATTTAAGCTTGTCGCTGCTGGTCTCGCTTCATAGTTTCCGCAGTGGCCGAAAGTCGTAACAACTGTCCAGAATAGAATGTAATCGAGTTCAGCAGGATCCCGTGGCTTTAAACCCTACAACATGAAAAACCCGATACGTTGAAAATGTCAACTTGCACCGTAGGTGCTAGTTTTATCTTGCGTCAGGATGTGTGCATGTTTGCAGCTTGTGGTACACTATCTGTTTTTTCGTTCACGCGCATCAATACCCCAGGAAAAATCTTTCAAATGTGTAAGTGCCCGATTCCGTGACCCTGAATTCGCAAACAATGCACTTAGCATCGCCCTTCTCTGTCTATTCTTAATTGATAAAAAATTTCTAAGTTTCACGAAATACATTCGGAAACAATTGCCCAATAGTACTCCTATATCTTGCGCTCATGTATTACCAAAGAACGCGTAAACTTTCACGATGTTCAAGATTGTTGCGTTGATTCTCATGACGCTTCTACTAATGCGCTCTGCCGTTTTCGTCACCCCAGCTGGGGGACCCCTGCTGCACCTGGGCGCCTGGATACGGTGGGCTATCCCTCATGGATTTTGCGGCCAGTCACCCAGGCTTCCCCGAGTCGGTTCCTGACGGAGGCGTGCAAGCCATCTTGAACCAGGTTACCCCCTCCTCCCCCTCCCCCGTGAGAACGTGTAGCCTACGCAGCCAGTTGTCAAGGGTTTAGATACACAGCGGGGCTAAAATTCTATCTTTCATGATGCATCAGTACATTGATACAAAGGTACATTGGTGCAACTTGGCGCTGCTTACCCACGTTGCCCAGAAATCAAGCGGACAGGTGGTTTTTCACGCCGATGAGTATTATTTGATGACCCGTTCCCTGCCCCTTCAATGTAGCGCACTTGGGCTGTAATAAATCAGGTACCCGTTTGGAATACCAACCTCTCCAGCAGAAGACTGTCCAGGGAGAAGGTGTGAGGGTAAAAAAATGGAAGTGCGCATTTTTTCCAGGCAGGGTTTTAGCCCCGTTGCTGGTAAGGAGATAGGCAGAGTGCGAGAGATAGGAACCCTACCAAGCAGTTAAAATTGCTTTGCTATGAGCATCACGATGTGGCCATCATGACATTATTGCCTTTCCTTCTTAATTGTGGGCAGGTGGATTGTAGCAACACCGGGTTGCCGCTGCCGCAGAGCAATATCATTACCGCTGACAGCGTCAACTTCCACAACGAAGAAGAGGAGGTACTGTCCAAGACATATGTAATGGAGCGCAACGTCACCACCGCAGAGACGCAGTACATATCGTTTCCCTTCAACGTCGGCTCCCTGGATGATGGTGCCCCTTGGCAAGACACTCTCTACCTCGTGGGGTGGACTGTGGATGTGGGGCAGCTGGACTACGTGCACCATGTCATCGTCTTCAGCTGCCCCGAGGAGCTTCCCCCGATGCTGCAGCGCTTCGATGAGCACGAGCATGACGACAACCCTCGCTCTGATGAGTTTGAATGCAACGATTGGGTCGTCATCTGGGGTCCTGGCCAGGACGAATACAGCCTCCCGCATGATGTAGCCATGCCGCTGGGGCCTGGGACGCCACACCGGGCCTTCATGATCCAGGTAGTACAACCCACAATATAAGTTGTGACATACAGACATCGCCTGCAGCGCTGTGCAGTTACCGTTGGTGTATACTCCGCACACATTATATCATACGAGTCAATGTGTGAAAAGCGTGTTGGAGATGCAAAATTGCGTCGCCATTGCACGGCAGTTGCTGACAGATGCCCCGTGACCTGGCCTTCCAGGTTCACTACAACAATGTGGCGGGCGTTAGCGGGGTGCAGGACCGGACCTCCGTCACCATGCACCTCACCCGCACGCCCCGCACCCACGAAGTGGGCATCTTGCGCCTCGGCGACCTGATACTGGGCGAGAGGGAGATTCCAGCTGGCCAAGCTTCGTGGCACTTCACAAGCAGGTAGGCTGGACACCACGCAGCGGTGCCGTCAGGACCAGGGCGGCACTGGGCTATATTTATCTATTTCGGGCTCTTGATTTCAGCATCAAGTGCCATTTGAAGCCTCTCTCTCTCTCTCTCTCCCTCTCTCTCTCCCCCCCCTCTCCCCCCCCCCCCCCCCCCCCGTCTCTCTCTCTTTCTCTCCCCCCTTCCCCCTCTCTCTCTCCCTCTCTTTTTTCTCTTTATGATGTAAAATATCATATCTATGTGATTGTAAAATGAGCGTCACACGTTCGGACAAAACGCATATACAGGTCCCATACATACGAACTATATGGACGAGTTTGCATTATATATGTATATGCAAACAGTTCATGATGATATGTACACGTCGAAAACGTGACCGCATCACCGCTTCGCTGCAGGTGCTTAATCCTGACTGAAGATGAACAGGACGTCACTTTGGTTGCTCACTCGCCGCACATGCACCTCAACGGCCGCCGCTTATGGTCGGAGAAGATCCCTGTGGGCGGGGATCCTCATGCCTCTGGGTCCTGGAAGGACGCCGTCTCTGCTGCCCGGGCTGACCATAAGCGTCTCGAGACATTGGGAGGGATCGACCAGTTTGACTTCAACTCGCAGCTGCTATACGACAGCGCGCCGCGGATGGTCCTGCGCCATGGCGACCTGGCTCTCACCACCTGTGTCTACAACACCACCCATCAGAGCAGTAACGTCAATGGTGGGCTCGGCAGCATGAACGAGATGTGCCTCCACTCCTTGTTCGTCTACCCTGCCAGTGCGATGAGACGCCTGCAGTGCATCGACGACGATCGCTCGGTAGCGGGTCCATGGCCCACAGGGATGTCTTCTGTGCTGGAGCGCCCACACCTGCTGGAGGCTATGCTCAGGCCGAACATCTCCTCGCAGGTTGGGTTTGACAATACTGGAGGAAAGCAGCAGCCTTCGGCATGATGGGCTTTATAACGTTAGATGCAAGTTGTCCCCTGACGTTGCCTGATCACCAGCACGGTTTAGGGTTTAAACCCTACCACCGCTCCACTGACGTCAACATAGATTTTAGTCTACAGAATTAGATCCATGTCTGGAATGAATTGCGTACCTGTAACCCCACGCGCTCTGCAACGATCCAGGTAGTCTTTGCATACTATCCGTGTTGAAACGGGAATTTATTGGAGGATTATGTTGTGTTATTGGCTAAGGCTACAGCCAGGCACCCAATTGGAGCGGCCGGGCAATGCCCTTTAGCTACGACCCTCGGGCCTCAGAGCTGGGCGCGTGCAACCAGAACACACAAGAATGTATTGTTGTCCATAATGTATTACCGCGTCATCAGTAGTGAGCAAAAAGCGCCGAGAAAATATATGGATAGGGGTTCCGTGATATATGTATGGCAAGGTTTGACACCGAAACCCTAATATTGCACATTTTGAAGAGCTGAAACCTAGTATAAATGGTCTCTCCTTGATCTGGAGATTCGTGCGAGGAATTATTCTCTGCTAATATAGTAGCGCTATGAGTCGAACAGGAAGAGCAGCAGGTGGAGATAAATTTCAGAACTGTTCTTCTTTTGCCTGGGCGCCCAGGTACGGAATAGGACGTATCTAATGATTTCTGGACTGTTCACGGCCTGTCTTGAAATTGGCGCCCGTTCGCTGTCGCGGCGTGTCATAGTCTGATAGGTGCACGATGGTACACAAGGTACATCCCTTGTCCGCTCGGTAGAGCGGTCGTCTCGTAAGCGAGAGATCCGGGTTCGATTCCTGGCTGATGTATTTCGGCAATATCGGCCCGGCGTGTCCCGGGTTTACCCGGTTGATCCATTACCCCCTCAGGGTTCGAATGAGGCAATGGTCTGCGGGCTATGCCAGACCTACGACTGCAGTTGGCGCACGAGGTCAAGTGCTGGGGCGGCTTTGGCCGATGTCCCGGGGCGAACTTTACTTTACTTTTAGGTGCACGTTGGGAGTAGGCAGCCGAGACCACAGCGGTCAGCAGAATATTCAGACAAGCTGTCGATGCTGCCGTAACGGGCTCCAGAAACCCCCTCGTAAAGGGTCGGAACGAGGCAGTCTGTGCGTCATCGTTGTCGACGGTGGCAGGTTTTGGTTTGCGACAGATTCGACAAAAGGTTTTGCGACATTGGTTAAACAAAATCATGCCGCGGGTACAGGCACCTGTGCGGTGCTGACCCCGCTCTGCTACGCGGCTGTGTGACCAATGTGTTCAATGCGAGCAACATCTGTAATACCTCACCCAAAGCATCGGTGGGGCGTGATGTAGTCCGGCGCCTGCGGAGCGAACCCCCATGTGTCGACGGGCCCCTAACTCGTCGTACCCTTAGAGTCCGAACTGCGTCTTGCCTACCGATCTCTGAACGTCTGTGGCGCCCACAGGAGGAACCAGCACCGCGGCGGGCAGCTCCGACTCGCCAGACATGAAGTTCGACGGGCCAAAGTATGTGCTGCCGTTGCTGGAGGGCGCATTCTGCGCAGCCAATGAACGGAGTCGGAGAGGGTCAGGCCGGGCGGGTGAAAGGGCGCTTGTTAGCAACGGCCGAGCGGCGCAGACTTGAGGGCGTATAGTCCTCAACCTCTCGCAACGCGTTCTCAGGGGGGCGCAAAGAAGGAGGTCGGGGGCGGGAGAGGCGCACCGCTTGCCCCTCGGGCGCCACGCGGACTCGACTGGCTAACAGCGCCCGCCAGTTTCCTGCCGGGCCGTGAGCCTGGAGCGCCGCCGGCTCGCTGTTTCCGCGCCGCAGGTTGCCGACAATGGACTCCAGCAGCTTGGCAGCCGACGAACGCTTGTGCGACTGCAGGGGCCGGCACACAGGGAGAACATTTGCTACATCAATAACTGCTGACAGCTCGTGTCTCGCTGCTTCCCTCTTCCGAGCCCTTCCGAATTTTTCTTCCTGTGTCAGCATAGTGGCCGGCTCAACCTGCGAGAACTATACAGAAGTTTCTGCAAAACGTGATAACCTCACCTGTTGAAATTGTTATATGTTATAACGCGAAAAGTGTGTGCATGCACCTGTCCTACTAGAGACATGATGTCCGACGTGAACTCTGCTTCCTACCGTCACTTTGAACGGCATCCAGGTGTCACAGCAGCTTAAATTGCTATGCGCCATGTCATTGAAGCCCTCTCAGACAGGGATAAATCATACAAGTATGTATAGTTATCTCTCATCCAGCGATATGTCATCACGCGCCGCTTTGTTGTCGAGGTGCGAAGGGCGTGAAAGCTCGCGAGACCAGGCTACATAATGAATCGATGACATGCATATTGTCAACAAGCATTCCAACTAAGCAGCATGCTGTCATTTCACCACAGAGTTTGGGGCATGCCTGTGATAACACATGCAAATATGTGGCAAGACTCATACAGCCTATTGCGCTGGTCGTCAGCGAGTAGATCGATGGCAACGGTGTCTGGCATGCCGGCCCATACAAGATGTACTACATGTACTACCGCAACGAAGATCCGGTACAGCTCCTCGGGCACGACGCACGAGCTCGATGTGTGTCCGGGGTAGCAAAGTTTAGCTGCGGTATGTCGCGGCAGGGATGGAGGGGCAGCTCACCAGTTTCCTGCGGTCGTCGCGCTCCACTTCCACCGCGCGAGCAACCATGCGATCGAGCTCCTCGTTGCCCGCGGCCGCCGCGCGCTCCACGCGGCTCAGAGTGCTCTGCGTCTGCAGCTTGCCCTTGCTGCGGCGATGCTTGCTCTTGGCGGCGTTGGCCATCTTGCGCGCCTTGACGACGCTGAACACAGTGAGCTCAACCGTCTTGCGCCGCCCGCCGACCTCGTCGTCGTCCGGCGGCGGCAGCCCGGTGACAAACTCGTCCATCAGGCTGTACAGCTCCGCCGACATCTCCGGCCATTCCGTCAGCATATTCTCTAGGTCGTGCTTGCTCAGGCTGTACAGCTCGCTGTACTCCATTGCGGTCACGGTCGCGGTGCGTGGAGAGCCAGTCAGGCAGCTGTACTCCCCGAAAAACTCTCCCGCCTGCGAGCCAAATTGCGCAGCGTGGCATCAACTCAGTTTTTCCGATAACCTGTCACCATAGCGGCTTCACTGGCTGGTACCCTTATTTACCTTCATCTCAGACTATTCCTGTCTCATCGCTGCACCCGGAAGATACACATCGAGATGCATGGGAGAATTGAGGGTCTCCAGAAGTCTAGCTAGATCGTCAATTAAATGTCGTTTGTAAAATGTCGGACCTGCCGACTATCCCGTCATCGACACGCACACAACGCGAGAAAATCCGGGAGGTTCAATTTCTTGTCGAATTGCAACGCCACAATAAAACCCTACTGTCAAATAATCGATCAGGTGTGGACTAATAGGCAGCGCGGGGCCTGGGGAGGCGGGGCACACCACGAGCTCGCCCATCCTCACGAACACCTCCTCCTCCTCCTCCGGCTCCTTGATGCTGACGCACTTTTTCATGGAATAACGCACCTTTTCTCGTGCGTTTGCCAGCGGCGACGGCGACGGCGGCGCGGCGCTCTGCTGGCTGGCCGCCGCCCCCCGGCGGCGCCGCATGGTGCGGGCCCTCGCCGCCGGCTTGCGCGGCACGTGCACCTCCAGCCGGCCCTCCCCAATGAAGTACATCTCATCGGACCGATCGTCCACCTGAGCACGCCGGTACTCGTCAGGATGCATCCGCGGAGTAGGAGCGTACTCAGACGTTATGCTGATTAATCAACGGTGGCTATTTTTGTGCATTCGTGTGTGTGCGACAAACGATGACAACAAACTAATGATATACCGGTAACTACTTACAATTAACTTGTAGTGTTACTTCCCCACATGGGGTAATAATGATAGGCACAACCGCGTGTAACTAAAATAACCAAACCGGGACCAGAGCCGACCAAAGCTAGCGCATGCATGCATGCATGCATCCATGACTATGCATCCATGACTATCTCAAGGGACTGAGGTGCATAAATGAGGGACAACACCCGTACAAGCATGCAATGCTGATTTTGCCCACTCCGAGTGCCCGGGTGTTGCTCCGGTGGACTAAGCGGTGACGCACCTCCATGATGATGTCGCCTGGCCCGTAGAACTCCAGCTTGAAGAACGAGACCAGGTACGCCATGAACTGCTTGCTCTTGTCATGGAAGAGGGGCACCTGCGCGGCCAAGTACGTTGGGCTTAGCAGGCAATCCGTGACCATTGCCTGCCGGGACGGTCATATGGACTCGCATCCCCAGCCACAACACGAGCCACGTGGCGGAGGTCGTGCCCGGTCCCCTGGAGGCGAGGGGAGGTGCACCTTGCTAAGAATGTCAGAGTGCAGGTAGAGCAGCACCTCCACGCGCAGCGTGTTGGACAGGCCCTGCAGGCGCGAAAGTGAGCCGCGGACTCAATGACTTGCTCCTGCCTTGCCCTTCCCCTCTCAATCGCCTCCCAGGGAGGAGAAAAACTGAGCAAATAATAGGAGAGAGAGGGGGGCCAGTTAGCAGGCTGTGCCCCCTAGCAAGGCGCCCACCTGGATGATCTCGTACGCATGGTTGCCGTACTCGCGCTCCATGACGTAGTAGCGGTACCGCCGCACCTTTTCCGCCAGGACCTTGGGTATCTGTTGTTGCACATTGTCCAGCACGCCGGGCCCGTTATCCCCACGGGGGGTAGCCGGTACACTGGCAAGACCAGGGGTTGAGGTGATGGGGGAGCATGTAGCAGCTCACCTTGGCGTTGGTGAGAAACTCGTCAAGCTCCGCCCGCTGCGAGGCCATGCGGTTGGAGTGGGAGTTCATCGCGGCCGCCACGCTGGCAACACTGCTCATGAAGTACGCAAACGCGGTGACGCCGATGAGCATGCCAAACATGCACCAGATGCGCTCCCCTGTGTGCTGCGGCACGATGTCGCCGTAGCCGACGGTGGTCATGGTGGACATCGCCCAGTACAAGGCGGCAATGTAGGTGTGCCATATCTCCATGTCGTCCAGATTCTGCGTTAAGGCAGCACCAAAAATGGGCATACTCAGGGCATATCCGCGTGCAACTCGATGCTTCATTGCTTGATCCCAAATGCGCTAGCTGCCACACAAGGCGGGCGGTAGTTTAATGGCTTGCCCTTTTGCCGACGATACAGAGGCTACATTGTTCAAGAGTTTGTTTAATACCAGAGCTACGTAATCCAATTCATCAATTACTTTACTGATGACCTGGAAATCTGGTGGAATGTTGATCAGTGAGCATTCACATCGGTAGTGCCGATTGGCCGAACGCATTCGGTGTCTCGATCGAATTTGACATAACGAACAAAAATGTCAAATGTTGACCCCCTCACCCCCTCCCCCCCCCCCCCCCCCCCCCGGTCGCCCACGGGGGTTGGACAAACACCTCCAGAAGCTTGGCGATGCCCTTTTTGGTTCATCAGGTCCATCGTGTGGAACTCAGAAGGGGGCGATCACGCCGCTATGTACCCATGAGCACATCGTGCGCGCAAGGCCCGTCCTCGCTGATTTATAGAATAATCAGCGTGATGATACTTACTACTGTAACGCTAACATGGGTAATGAGTATACTATATATGTATACTATTGTACAGTTAATGGATATAGGAGTGTAATCACTCCGTCATGACTTACTTTATGAGACCTTGATAGAATAGGGTGAAAAGTGTGCGATTGTGTGTTTGGCCTACGCTGGATTGGGGTGACACGTATGGAGCTAGGCGGCATGCCGAGTCACGCAGGCAGATGTGGCAAATTGCGCGGCAGCCAGGGCACCCTACCGAGCGTGTCACCCAGCTGCCCATGTCCCGGTCCTCGTAGCTGCGGGACGTGAGGAAGAATACGCAGGCGGAGAGGTGCAGGAGTGCGTAGGCGGACGCCGTCAGCAGCACCAGCTTGGCGCTGGACCAGCCCAGGGTCTCCTCGATGCGCTTCATCACGTAGGGCGTCTGGATCACGTGGATCACCTTGATGAGCTTGGTCAGCTGCAGCACCTGCGTGATACACCGGGGGGGGGGGGGGGGGGGGGGACACGGCAGCTCTGCCTCTCAAACAGCCCAGCTAAGGCCGACAGTGGCGCTGGGTACCACATGTGTGGGATTCCGTAGGGTTGATGAAGCCATGGAAATCAACTCCCAGTGGCCAGTGGAGAGGAGGGTGAGGTCGGGGGGGGGGGGGGGGGGGGGGGAGCTTTCACCTGCAGAATGTTGTAGTACCACCTGGCCGAGTCCAGCAGCGGCAGCATGAACCCCAGCGGGTTGGCGGCCAGCAGGTCGAGCAGCAGCCAGGAGCTGGCGTACGACTTGAGCATGGCCCAAGGCTCGATCACCAGCACCCCATGAGCGCCGTAGAACACCGTCCTGGGCGCGGCGGCAGCATGGCGGCAACAGCAGGGGGGGGGGGGGGGGGGGTTCAGGCCAAGGCATGGTGTGGCTGCTTGTCTTGCCATACAGCATTGACTATGTTAACTTTCCTGTGCGCTCGTGCGACTACCATTTTGCCCAAAGATAGATATGTAACACAGCAAAACTGGAAAATGGCAGGCTCAGCTGTTACGGTTGCTTTACTGATGTTTACTGATGGTGCACACTAAGGGGCGCAGCGACGGGTGAACTAGTGACCTGTGCCACCCCAGCAGCACATGCAGCCAGAAAGCGGTTAGGAAAGGAGGAAACCCCATAAACTCCTTTAGATCAGTACCGTACTCCCTCGCCTCGTGCACGATGCGGGCTGCTTTTAAGCGCCTTGCTGTGTCAATCTTTTAGTACGCCTTTGGCGGTGGTCTTGTTCCTCCCAGCTTCAACAGCCAAGTTCACCAGTCATGTGTCACGTAGTGATAGCCGTGAGTTTGTTGTGCCTTCTAACTTGGGCAAGCAGGAAGGGGGAAGGGGAAGGGGGGGGGGGGGGGGGGGGGCGGGGGGGAGACCTGGCGTTGACGTAGATGTCCAGGGTGTAGATAATCTGTATGAAGACCTCTGAGGCCAGCATCAGGCTGGCCGGCCGGGTGCACACAGGGGTGTTGAGAGTGAGGGCTCCGGTTTACTATATGGTTGGCTGCATTCGCTCAGGGCACGTGGGGGCATGCAAAGGGGAAGGGCACCTGTTGTTCCTGGCCACCTCCTGGCCAAAGCAGACGACAAAGGGCGTGTAGATGCATGCCCAGCAGGCGGTGTAGAGCATGACAAAGTCCCACCGCATGCGGTTCTTTGCGGCGGGGTAGTACGGCCCCCACAGGATGGCGCGCACGAAAAACATCCCCACGCCGAGCGGGGTGCTGGGCACCTGATCGCGCCAGTGGTTCTGTTGGCGGGCGGGATGCGCGTCAGGCGGGGTGAGCGCACAATTGGGGCCGTGCTAATAGGCTGCCGCTGACCGCCACCCTTTGCAGCGCGAGAGGTGCCAGCTGGGTGGCCACCTGACAGGCTAGCTTATTATGCATTGTAAGGAAAGCCCGTCATCCTTGCCCCTGTTGGTATTGGTGCGAACCACCCAGATGGCGATGGCCTCGTTGCCCAGTATGAGCAATAATTGCAGCTATCGAGGCGATGAACGGTGAGGACACCGCCACTGTTCATGGGGACCACTGACCAGCAGGATGCCCCCCCTCTCCCCCTTGCCTTCTCAAACCATCCCGGGCGCCCTTTCCAGTGGCAAACAGGTGCCCCTGGGCCGCACCCGCATGTACTCGTTGCGCTGCATGTCGCGCACGGAGTAGCCCGCCAGCGACTCGCGCGGGTTGTCCATCAGCGAGCGCCGCCGCGGCTTGGGATTCTTACTCTGCAGCGCTGCCGCCGCCTGCCGAGCGCAGAGACGCCCCGTCACGGTGGTGTCCTCCTCGGCTTCCGGCCTGCTCAAACACCGTCAACAAGAGTCGGTGGGCAGGGACTGGGGAGGAGCTCCATACCTTGAGCCTCCCCATGAGGGTTGTTGGACCAAAGTTGTCTTTCTCCGGTGACTCCTCGACCTCGCCCGCATCCCCGCCCTCATTATCCCCCCCTTGAACTCGTTCGCTCCGGATGGTGTGTAGGCTGGGACTGGCGGAGGCGGGGCCGGAGTGCGGCGAGGGGGCGGCGCTCACACCCAGAAAGGCCTTGCTGGCGTAGCCGGATGTCTCGCCTGGGGTGACCACCGGGGGCATGACAGTCAGCCACGAGGCGTTGCTCGACGTCAGCGGGGGACCCTAACGCTGAGATGCCAACTGAACAGCATGCGAATGTCAGCGATGTAGGGGCAGGTGCCTAGCAGTGGTTTACGTATGGCAGTGTAATCTCGTCGTTGCGAGGGGGAGGGAGTAGATGCGGTGATGCGAGCGCTGAGTGTATGCGGATGGCAAGGGGGGTGTGATGGCTGCGAGGCAGCAGTGTTGGGAGGGCTGCTGAGATGCTTACCAAAGCTGTTCTTGTCGCCTTCAAATCTCGCGTGGAGGCTATGGTGCTCGCTATCAAAGCTCGTCGACGTCGGCGGCACATCCACCTGGAGGCCCCCCTCCAGGCCCTCGCACACCGGTCCGGCGGCGTCACCGCTCGGCGCCCCGTGCGCTGGCGACGCTGCCAGCCAGCCTGCCGCCCCGTCCGCCGCCTCCTCCTCCTCGGCCATCCAGTGCTCAGTCGGGACAGCTCCGTCGCTGCTGGCCGCCGACGACGGCGCGGAGTCGACAGTAGCCCGCCCCCCGGCGACCTCGTACCGCCCCCACAGGCTGGCACGCTTCCGGTTCGCGCCGGGGTCAGCGCGCATGTCGAGCGGCGCCTCCCGCGGTTCTGGAACTCGCCAGCCGGCGTGGTCGTCGAAGCCACCCCACGTACCGAGGCCTGCCTCTATGCGCTCTAGCCGCGTATGCAGCGCCTGGTTGCTTTCCAGCAGAAGCACCATCTGGCTGCGCAGCTCGCCCAGCGCGGAGGCCATCCCCACTTGCTCGGCTCTCTCCCCCAGCGGCAGCCCACTCCGCCGCGGCGACTCCATCACCCCCACCCCGAGCTGCACCCCAGCAGTGCCGTCAGCCTTGGCACAACTCGTGACCGGAGCGCGGGGGGTCCTGTGGGATTGCGTGTTACTGCAGCCCTGCTGGGGCTCTCGTCAGGCAATACGGGTGCTCGATGTATATCGTCTCGCGGCATGCGAGCAGGGCTCTCCACATTCCCGCACTGCTCCTCCTCGGCCGCCGCGCCCCCTCCGATATCTCGGGGGTATTCCGGCAGATGAATCGATACGGCTCCGAACCTACAGCTCCATGAGCTCCGCAAGAATCTGAGCTCGAGGGCGCCTGGACCTGCAGATTTGCACTCTGCTGCAGTCCTGTGGGTGCGACCGTGTCAGCTTGGTTGCAGTGCTCGTTGGCACTGCTTATATCAGCACCGCCGTGGAGTTGCAGTCGTACATTTCCAGCCAAACCCGTGGGGGCGTGAACCATACAGTCGCATCATATATATGGTCGCTAACCGGGTGCTCGTCGGGTGCCCGTGAGTAGCTCCCTATTTAAATCGCCATAAATAATTTAACGCGTACTGGCAGCACTGCTGCGCGGTAATTCAAATGAGGGAGGTAGGCAGGGAAGATTAGCCAAACAGTGCGCAGGTTTAGTTACACGGAAAGGACGGGGTAAGGATCACTTGCGGCAAAGAGCCACAAAGGAGGGAGGGGGGGCGGGTTGTGCAGGCAGTAGACCAGCACAAAACTAAAAGAGTGGTCCAGTCTAGCGGACGATGATGGTTTTATAAGAATTGATGGGTACGGGGGTGACCGCTGTTCTCGCCGTGGGCGGAACGCAAAGTGCCGTGCGTGCATCGGTTCGTCAGTGCTAACGCACCAATGCCAAAGCACCGGTGCTAAAGCACCAGTACTGGTGTCCAACAGGTACTGGTGTTTTTTTGCGGGGAGGGAAAAAAGAAACCCCAAGAACACAGCCCTAAACATCCCAAAGGGAGGTAGCCACCTCGGTCTTCATGACTGCGCGCGCGCGGGGGGGGGGGGGGGGGGGGCGTCCGACGGAGCGGGCGGGGCGCTGCCGAGAAGGCTACGAAGGACCATGGCGGGGGGGGGGGGGGGGGGGCAGCCGAACAGAAGCGCGGCGGCGCGGGTAGGAAGCGTCGTCGGGTCGATGTAGTCGTCGATTACTTCAGAGTTGCGGGCCCAACCGACCTAGCGGCGGATTTTGTCCAGGGGCACGCCTGCTGCATTTGCGCTAGACGCCGTGCCCTTTCGTAAGGAGTGCGAGATCCACACGAATCCTTCGAGGGGGGGGGGGGGGGGGGGGGTGATTGATGCTGCCAGCGGCCCGCGTGAGCCAGTTACCGAGGGTTGAGGCGTTCCATGTGAGGGCTGGGGTAGCCTTGTCGCCAGGGAGCGCCCATAATCCGTCCGGTTGCTTGGTGGAGGGGGCTGCCCAGAACGTTGCGTCGCGGTAAGCAATGAAGCGGCGGAGAAGGGTTGCCCACGCGGGCACGGCGGTGGCATGGATTTCGAGTAGGGGCTTGAACCCGTCTCGACGCTTGCAATGTCCCCCCTTCTCGCGGTTGACGAAGATGGTGATGTTGTGGGTGTCCATGGCCATGTCGCGGAGTCGGCAGTAGACGCTTGCCTAGATTCGCCACGGGAGTAAACCATAAATGTTGAGCATACCGCGGTGCCCTCGCGGAGGATGGTGCCGTAGCCGGGGGTGGTCATGGGAAGGGTAGCAAGGTTGTCAAGGATGTCGGTGATGACGTCACATGGAAGGGGGGCGCGCCGCAGCTCCTCCCTAGTCTTGAGCTGACGGATTTGAAGTGCCCGCTTTATGTCGCCGATGGTTGGGTTATTGGCCGGGGCGTCATCCCGACCGGTGTGACGAAGGAAGGTGTTGATGGCCGAGAGGTAGGGTTGCAGAGAGCCGGCACCGATGGTGCCGCACTCCGCAATTCATGCAAGGTAGCGGACGCAGGTAGACTCCGTGCCGTCTAGGAGGGGGTGCCTTCCTCGTCGATGCAAATTATAAACTGGACAAATATTGCCGTCGACAAATATTGCCTTCGTAGTTGGAGTAGGTGTTGGCGTGAGCGAGGTCGTCAGCACATCGAGCACCTCGGCGCCCCAGTCATCTGTGCCGTAGAGGGTCTTGTCGATGCTACCTCGCATGAACTCGCTCTAGGGAGCCGTTGCTTCGGCATCGGCGATGAAGTATGTAGGTGTCTTCGTGGTGCGGCGGACACTCAGGAACGCGCCGTACGTTGCGGCCGGGTCTGAGGGTGGCACTTGCCGGGTACGCAGTGTCGACTAAACCAGGGGCGGCACGAATGAAGCTGATGCCATGACGGCAGGGTACTGTCGCGAGCCTCGCGTGAGTACCGGGCTCGTCTAGCTGCCCGTGAAAGGCCGCTGCGATAACGGCGGGCGAAGAGGGCTAGCGCGGCAGGTCGGGAGGCCGCGCCAGAAAGTGGGAGTCGGTGTAGACTCGTGATGTGGATGTTGAAGGACAGGGTAGCACCGGAGGGGTTAACCCCGGTGAGGATAAGGGGAGGATGATAGCTCGCGTAGGAGGGTCTTTGTGAGAGAGAGTTCCGCTCATGCCGACGACTCCAATGCAGCGTTACTTGGAAGGTGCACCCGGAAGCGTGTCCTCGAAACGCAGCTGCTTGGGTTTGGCACGGTTGAGCACCCCATCATTCGGTCTTGTCGACCGAAGGAGCCTCAACTTTCGCCTTGCCCTTGCCAGACTCCTTGGTGGCGTCCTTTCCAAAGGTGGCTCGTGGCGCCACCGCCTCGCGCCCCGGGCGCGCGTATTCTTGAAGTTTTCGCGGCTGCCGCCGCCGCCGTCCCGGTCGCGGTCGTTGCGCCGGAGGGCGCATCCGAAGCGCTGGCGGGCGGTGGTTTTCGCGGCGCTCGCGATGTTGGCGTCATAGATGCGGTCCTTGCAGAGCTCAAGTAGCTCGGAGAACTCGGGCGACCTCATGTTCTCGGTACCGGAGCGGAGGTAGCGCTCCCGTACGACGTCGAGCGCGAAAGTGTCACCGTGGTGCATTTGTGTGTCCCAGTGCTTGCGGAGGTAGGTCAAACGGAACCGATGGCCGTCGTCGATGGCATGCATGCGGTGGACGATGGCCTCGAGCCACTGCCCGAAGGCCGGAGTAATTCCCTCGGTGACACATGCCGCCGCCATCAGCTTGCGCAACTCGACGGTCGAGCCGGCGATGAAAGCCCCGCAGCACGTGGCGTGATAGTATTCATCTGCTGCCGGCGCGGGAGGCGAGGATTACCAAGCACGTACTCGAGCACACGGTGGAGGGCGATGGGGAAGAGTCCGAGGCGTCGCAGACTGTCGGGAGGCGTCCCGTTCTCGAAACCGGGCAGAGCCGTAGCGAGGGCGGTTTTCCAATTAAGGTAGCGTGGTTCGCTCGAAGGGGCGAAGGGCGCACACACGTTTTGATCCTGGGTTTCTTGCCACCGGCGCGGGACTCGTTCCCGCCCGGAATGGCGTCCTCTTCACCGGCGGCTGCCGGCGACATAGGAGTCTCTTGAGTGGTGAAGGACATGGAGAGCTGCTCATGGATGAGTTGCTTCAATCTTATATCTCCCGCCTTGCAACGCGCCGCCTCGATGGGGTCTTTCTCAATAGCCGTCGTTCCGACGCCTCCGACAGGCGCCGGCTTGCCGGCGTCGACCATCTTGGGGGCAGTAGATGAGCCGTTGCCAGACATCGCAAAGCGGTCGTCGGGGAGGGAGCCGCGTGGAGAAGAAAGAAAAGAAGAGCCTCGGCTTGAGCTTGTCATGTGGTAGAAGCGCGAGCGGAGGGTGGAAGGTTGAGTACCATTTCCGAGGGCATGAGCACTTTGTACAGTCCGAAACCGCGAGTTCGTGTTGTGCAGGCAGGAGGCCAGCACAGAAATAAGAGAGCGGTCCGGTCTAGCGGACAATGATGTTTTCATAAGATTTGATGGGTACGAGGGTCGCCGCTGTTCTCGCCGTGGGCGGCACGCTAAGTGCCGTACATCGGTTTCTCACAGCAGTGCTAAAGCACCATTGCCAAAGCACCGGTGCTAAAGCACTACCGGTACTAGTGTCACCTAGGTGCATACCCTAGGTGCAGGGAGGGAAAAAGGAAACTCCAAGAACACAGCTTTAAGCATCATAGGCGGGCGGTACGGGTACCCGTATTTCGAATAGGCAATAGAGTCGGGTGCTGTCAAAAAAGGTGCGAAGGCTCTTAACACGGAAGAAGCGCCATTTCATGCCTAGGAAGGCTTAGCGAAAAGTGGGGGCCAGTCGGAGGAGGAGCTTGCAAGGTGGAAGCGGAAACATGCGGGCGCTGCCAAAGGCCACGAACTGGAAGATGGCAGGCGAGCTGCTGCAGGCTGTCCTAAGTAGCTCCCCGACGGGGAGCGTATGGCTCGCGGGCGATGGGGCAGCTCGTATTGAAACATGATGGTACATGTAACTTAACAGTTTGAAACCACCAACATGCCGTACGGGACGCACTAGGACCGCTAAATTGTTGGAAAACCCATAAACATGTTTAGACCATTTCAAACATGCAATCGAGTCTGGTTTTGCCGGTTACACGCGGTTCGTTTACGACTGCGAGCGTGGGCAGTCGGCGGGTGTGCCGGCCATACAAAGGTGCAAGATGTCTTGAGTTGTAGAAGGGTCTCGCGTCGAGAGGTTAGGAACCTCGATCGAGGCGGATGCGCAGAACATACGCGAATGGGACGAAATGTTGACGGCGCGAACTCCGGCCCGACATAGACCGGACATGTAGCGAATTCAAGGCGCCGTCTTCCGACAGCGCCATGCAGTAATTGCCGCGCACCGTGGCGGCGTACGACACGAACCGGAAGTGTAGGCCAACTGTAGGACATGTTGGCGACTAGCGCCCAGCATAACGGCACAAGTAGGACGAGTGCAAGTTGCACGACGCGCGGGCGCGCGAGAGCGTCGCGTACCTCCAAGTGTAGTACGGTACGTTGTACGATACACGACGGGAACTCTGTACTTGTACCGGCGGTGTACTTTACGAGGGGCGGACTCATGACCCCGCGCGACGACGGTGGTGTACGGCCACTGCCATCACTAGCGGCGGTCGCGCCGCCGCCTCGCACGAGGGCGGCACTTGAAATGCATAACGCATTGGGGGGCGGGAACACGGGACCATGTGTGGTCGTGACGTACCGGTTCTTTTTTGTGTCGGGGTCTGTTGCCGGCGACGTGAGCAGTCGTAGAAGACCCGCCGACTTGGTAAGTTGTCGGCGGCGCGGATCTCGCATCGCGGAGTGTGGCAAAGCAGCCGCCGCTGCTGCACCAGCGACGGCTGCCGACCATCCCACAAGTCGCAAACCTATGACGACGCCATGAAATACATAGGCCAGGAAATGCATAAGTGGCGGAGCTGCCCGTCGGCGGGCAGGTCATGTTGTCAATAAAGATGGCTGGGATGTCGTGACATTGGGAACGGGTGGGCCGACGTAGAGGCTTTGATAGTCTACGCCGGCGCGTAACGATACCAGTGTTACTTTCGGGACCAGGGTAGTGACAAGACGGCCGCCGCTGCTGCATCAGCGACAGCCGCCAATGTTCCAAACCCGGAGTCGGACAGGGCGGGGTAGTTACGGTTACCACGAGACGTCGAGCACGCCAGATAGTAGAGCTGCCCTCCGTCGGGCATCTGCATATTGTCGTGGTCCTTGTGACAACGACGTTACACTAGGCGGCGTCGGAGACGCGTCGGACCGAGCCGCGCAGACGCCTTCCACTGCGGCCACAGCAAACGTTGTTGCGGCACGGTTCGGGCTAGGGCAACGAGCCCTCTCGAAATACAGGCGCACGAGAGGCGCATCCCCGTACCGGACCAATTACGCGGGTAGTTTCGAAAAACCACAACTTAGCGTAACGACCATCGATGCCACGACGCCCTGCTTCGAGGACATACGGACGGGCGGTTGAAGTGTCTTGCATGATGACACGGACGTCCTCCTCCGTCTGCGCCGATTTATTGCGGTAGGCGTTGTTGTCGTCGTTGACAACCGTGATGAGCAAGGGCCATGATACCGAGCGTTTCCACCTCGTCACCTAACCTCAAGAGTTGATTGCTACGAGGGGTTGCTCCACTGCGGGAGCCCGCGAAAGCCCGTAGCGCGACTCTGCTTTCGGTGTTGAGGTTTGAATCCCCCAACGGGGACGCCCCAGGTCTAATGCCTTACCGTGCGCATCGCCACCCGAACAATTCCCATTTGCAAAGCCAAGGCGAAAACGGAAAACGACTTATTATTAGGGCGCATAACCTCGGTAGGAAAACCACACTACCGAGGGGATATCTATCGTTGCCGAATGATGTAACGCATGTGCGGCGCACGGCGACTCACCCGGGAAAAGGAATCTCGGTGTGGACTTGATCAACCTCTGCGACCCTCGTCACCGCCTCGTCACCAGTGAATGTTGCAGTCAACAGGCTGCACTACTGCAGGCTGCAGTGCAGGCTGCATGAGCTCTGAAATTGCATTTTGCTGTAGCTCTACTCGCACCCGCCTCAACCCGCCCTTCCCGTTAGGGTTGGCCAGTACTTTTTAATCAAGCCACACCCTCCTTTGGCAAAATGAGACTCGCACTTTGTCTAACATATCTACCTGGTACATGTACCCGTACTCATCAGCATTCTTTTTTCGCCCCCGGGACAGGGTTAGCACCAGTGAAACCCTTGCATCGTCTCTACAACGGCCGTTTGGGCAGCGATCCAGTTGAGAGCCCTGGGTACGCGACGTACAGTTGGGGTCAAGTCAACAAGCATATTTTGGTCATATTGAGAATTATAGAGGTTTGAATTGCACGGGGCGGCTAAGTACGACGGGTGTTACCCGACGTTAAAATTCCGCCATACGTGGCTAGTACGCTACTGCCGTGTGCCCACGTCCAAGCATCCCTCAACCCGATATGACGCCCCGCGATGCGGCGGTGTCTCCAGCACCTTCTGCCTTTGCGCCGGCTTCCAGCTAGCGCAACGGCATCGAGACTCTCGCAATCTTGTAAGGTGACACACGATCTCAAAAACGACTTTCAACTGCAATAACGACAGCATGCCGTACTATGGACAACACACGGCGCGGTTGCTTGGCGACATGTACGATTCGGAGGGGTGCGGTGGAGGCAACGCCGCGAGTTCGACGAATCACACCGCTAGCCCCACTGCGTTGGTGCAGCGGATGCTGTTGCGACTCGACGAGCTACACTCCCGCACCTCTTCCACTCAACAACCACCTCCGCAGAAACCTATTCCCGCGACGCCAGCCGACGGCCTCGAGGGTGACGACGAGGAGGACGACCCTCCCCCCGGTTTCCATGCAAAATCTCCAGGCCACGCGGCGTTCATCGACCCGCACGACTGGATCGACAAACGCCGAGTCTATGCCCCTTGTAGGACTCACCAACCCCGGGCTGTGGAACCCACGCAACGACGAGCGGGACCGCTACCTAACCGACGAGAAGAAGCACGTGACGCGCGACGAGTATCGCCACGTGCTGTGCTATGGAGTCTTTACCGCCGCCGCGCACGCGGCGCTCACGGACGCTGTAGCAACGCTTCGCGCGAAAAACGCCACCGCTCGCGACACCGCGGACGCCAACGACCTACTCGACTCCGCGATTCGCACGATCGCGACGTGCGGGCAGGCTGTTGAAGACCGGCTCACCTACCTCCGGCGTTTCAAGTGCAAGAAGGCGCTTACCGGCGAGGAGCAAGTCGCCGAGCACCTCGTCTACTCACGCTTCTTCGACACCACCGCCGCCGAGCGCTCCAGCAATGGCGTCGACGGCCTCCTTAACGCCATGGACGACAAAGGACTCGAGGTCAGCCTCCACCAGGCGGCCAAGGCGCAGGCCGCCGCGCAGTTCAAGGGCAGCGGCAGCGGAGAGAGCGGAGGCGGCAGCGGCAACATCCGCATCAAGGAGCAAGAGCGCGCAAAACACGCAGGCCGCGCCACAAAGGAGAGGGCGGACAAAAACAAGGACAAGACAAGATCAAGGGCAAGCCTCAGCCCGGCAACCCTGCGAGGAAGACTACTACCCCGCAGACTACCGAGGAGCAGAACTGATGACGGTGTGCCCCGCCGGTCCGAGTCATGCTACCCAAGTTCAAGCTACATGCGACACCGCGTGCGGCGGCAATGGCGGCAATGGCAAGACATCGGGGCGACCGATCAAGTCCTACGGTGGGTCCAGGAGGGCGTTCGGATCCCCTTCAAGCACAACCGCCCCCCAGCCAACTTCCACAACGGCATCACCATGCATGATGCTACCTACCCCAGCGCAGCTTATCTTCCGCGAGGGCGAGCTTGCCCGCTTCGTGGCGTCCGGCGCGTGGGAGCTTGGCACCTGCCGCAAGTGGGTGTCAATACTCTTTTTAGTACCCAAGCCCGGCGTCATCCCGTGGCGCTGCATCATCGACCTCCGCGTGCTCAACTCTGACTGTGTGCGCAAGCGGCTCAAGATGGAGACCCTACAAGGAGTGCGCCACCTAACAAAAAGGGATAATACATGTTCTCCTTCGACCTCCAAGATGGCGTCTATGCTCTAGGCATCGCGGAGGCGGACCGAGACTACTACTTCACCGTGGACGTCCGAGGTCAGCTCTACATGCTCGTGGGTCTGCCAATGGGCTGGAGCCTCTCGCCCTATTACTTCGTCACGCTCACCCAAGTATTCATCACCCACCTGCGGAAACCCGAGCCCGAGCCGCCCTCATCGTCTACGCAGCCCACACGGAGCAAGCGCGACCTCCGGCGGACCAGGCGGAGGGGGGTGTGCATCCTACCTTACGTGGACGATTTCCTCCTCCTCTCCGCATCGATGGAGCAGGCGCTCCACCTCCGTCAACGGCTCGCCAGCCTCCTCAACGCCTTGGGTCTGCAGCGGAACCCCACAAAGGGCTTTCGGGAGCCCAGCCAGTTCGGCATGCACATGGGGGTGGACATCGACTCAGCGTCCGGCATGTTCTACGCACCGGCAGACAAGCTGAACCGGCTCTCCCGGCAGGCCACCCGGCTCATCGGCCGCGCCACGCGGAACGCCAAGGGGCTCCCAATGCGCAAGCTGCAATCACTGGCAGGGCAGGCGCAGTGCCTCTTTCTGGCGATCCCGGCCGCAAGATTCTTCCTGCGGGAGCTCCACTCCGTGGTCGGCGACCGGTGGGGCGGGCGCGTCCGGATGACGCCACAGCTCCGCCGCGACCTACAGCGGTGGACATCGGTGCCCATTCAGTCCAACGGCAAGCCCATCCACCGACCGGTGGAGACGGCTTATCCGCACACCGACAGCTCAGGCTACGGGTGGGGCGGGGTGTTGAACGGCATGCTGGCGCCGCGGGGATTCTAGGGCTCGGCGGACGAGCGCCAGCATATCACCTGGAAGGAGCTCAAAGCGGTCCGACTTGCCGTTGAAAGCTTCCTCCCCCACCTCGCCGGGCGCGTCCTCCTACACGAGGACAACCAAGCGGTATGTCACGTTCTATCGGGCCTAACCTCACGCTCTCCCGCGATGATGGCCGAGCTGCGACGACTCTCGTGCTTGCTGGACTCTCACGGCATCCACCTGCGAGCGCGGTACATTCCCTCGGCAGCGAATATCTGGGCGGACCATCTAAGCCGGCACCTCGACAGCGGCGATTGGCAACTCCACCCCCTCCTGTTCGCGGAACCGGAGAGCCGGTTTGGCCCTCATTCCATCGACCGCTTCGCGTCCGCCCTCAACACCCTGCTCCCCCGCTACAACGCGGCGTGGTTGGACCCTACGTGCGAGGCGGTGGACTCGTTGCACCCGCCGGATGCGGACTGGCGCCGCCGCGAAAACAATTGGTGCAACGCACCCTGGCTCTGCTACCCGACCTCGTGCAGAAGCTGCAGCGGAGTGGCGCAGCGGCGCCCGTCGTCGCCCCGCGATGGGAGGGCAAGGCGTGGCACCAGGCACTCACCGAGATGGCAGTGGAGGGGCTCACCATGACGCCGCACGCCGGTTTGTTCCGGCCGGGACGGCGGGACGGGCGAGGTATGATCGGCATGCCTCACTGCCCCGTGACAGTATCCCGCGTTCCCTTCCGGCATGGGTCTACCTGCGCCGAGCGAGGGGCCGTAAGTGCTACGCCATCCATGTTTCCGGGCAACGGCCACCAACTACCGGCTGTACGTGTGGCACCAGTACGAATTGCAGCGGTGAAGTACCGCGTCGAGGTACACCATGGGCTGATTCGACGCGCCCGTACATGACACGGGTTCTAGGGTCTGACACCCTTGGCGTCCAAACCCTGGAGCTCCTATCATCTCCTTGGGCGCCAGCCACTGCGTGCGGTGTCTTACGCCAGTTGCATGAAGCAATATTTCCGTTTTTGCGAAGAGGAGCGGCGACCGGCCCTGGCTGCTGACCCCGGGACTATGGCACGGTACGTCACGTGGTTGGGCAACCTCGGAAAGATCAAAGCCTCCAGCTTGCAGCCTTACCTGTCGGCCGTCAAGAACTTCTTCAAGGACCACGGCCGGGAGCAGATGGCTCCGGGCGATCTGGTGAGCAGGGTCCGCAAGGGCCTTGCGGCGTCGCAGGTGACGCTAAACCCGGGCCCCATTGGCCGCGCGTGTGGTGCTGAAAGCCCTGACCCTGGCAAAAGCCCTACGACTGGAGCTGGGACCTACCTAGGGCACGGACCCAAGTACCGTGGTGCGCGTGGAGCTGTTCCGCGCCAGCCTGGCAGTCGTGCTTTGTCTGTTTTTCTGCCGCGGAGGAGCGGGGGTGGAGTGTCATACGGGCGACCTCACGGTCGGCCCGGACGGCGGAATCCTCCTATACCATCGTGACCGGAAAGGCCAGCGTGGCGCGGATGCAAGCAAGAAGTCGTTGTATCAGCTGCCAGCGTCAGCGCATGCCGACATCGCGGAGCTGCTGCACTACTTTGAAGCCGCCCGTCAGGTGTTCGCCGGCGGCCGCGTGCTAGCGGCGCGATGAGCCATCAGCCTGCGCGACGGGCATGCCAAATGGACGGCGGACACCCTCATCACTAGCTGGTTGCAACTAGTGCTGACAGCAGTGCACGAGCCCCCCCCCCCCCCCCCCCCCCCCCCGCGGGGTTCGCGTGGACGTCCCACTCCCTCCGCAAGGGGGCCACAACAGCCGCGTACGTGATCGGCGTGACGATGCAAAAGATCAAGTACTTCGGCGGTTGGGCGCGATGGAGTCCAGCGTGGTGCTCGACTACATCGACCCAACAGTGCTGCCGTGTCCGGCAGCATGGCACCTCTTTGGCTGGATGACCCCCTGGGGCGGTCAACCAGCGAGGCTGCCACGCCAAAGGGCGACATGATGGCAAAACTGCGAGCCCCCTGCTTAAATAATGGTCATATTGAGAATTTTAGAGGTTTGAATTGCACGGTGCTAAGTACGACGGGTGTTACCCGACGTTACAATTCCGCCATACGCGGCTAGTACGCTACTGCCGTGTGCCCACGTCCATCCCTCACCCCGATATGACGCCCCGCGACGCGGCGGTGTCTCCACCTTCTGCCTTTGCGCCAGCTTCCAGCTAGCGCAACCCACCCTTTCCAACCCTTTCATGCGTGCTTTGGGGGCTGAGCCCCTGTGCCAAACGTTGTAAGAGATCTGACACATGTTTGGCAAAACCTCGAGGCCCCCTGCCTTGCTAACGTCACATCATCCGTAGTTCATGATCCGTAGCGCATCCAGCGCACCAGCAGCAGCGCGCGCACGGCTCGTATCTTTACTGCGCACGTTGACCTTAGTAGCGAGTAGCGGTGAGGCGACGACCGCCACCCTTCCACACCTCTCCGCCACGTTGCCCCCGGCCCGGTCGCATCGGCAACCGTGCGTATATATCGCGCCTGCATGCAGCAAGCCGTGGTCGTCAGCTTTGGACGGAAATACCAACAAGACGTCAGCCCACCAGTGGGCGTCTTCACGGCAGGCGGCGCTCTCGCGGAGTCAGCCCCACCTTCTTCGCGGGGCCTCGCGTCGTTCACTGCTGCGCCTCCTATGGCCGCTCGCCACAGTCTCTACATGCATGGATGGCAGCGGCGGCGGCGATCCAGCATGCAGGCTCGCACCACGTGGCTGGTAGCGGTGGTGGCGCTGGCGGTGACTTGCGCGAATAGGGTGCCGAGGGTGGCTGGCACGCTGGAGGCGCTCGCCGGCAAAGCGGGCGGGATCGCGCCGCACGCCAACGACGCCCCCACCTCCGCCTGCTCGCTGGTCATGACCACCAGGGCACCGCCAGGCGTCGCAGGCTACCAGCGTCAGCTTCAGGCGAAGCTGCCGCCCCCGGGCAGACGCAACGGGTGGTGCGGCGATCTGACCGACAACGTCAAGTTTTACAACGCGCGGTGCGACACTTTACCAGCGGTATCGCCCTCGCCCGGTTGCGCCGCCTTCGACCCAGCGGATAGTGCGGCGTGGATGCCCGCGGAGCCGCGAACGGTGTGGTTCTGGGGCGACTCGTTGACGCTGCAGCTGTGGGACCACCTGCTATGCTTTCTCAGCCGCCACGTCTCCGAGGACGCCCCGCCCGTCTTGAACAACGGCACGGGATACAACGCGACGGGCGAACACTACGGGTGAGGCGCGCTCGACAGGCCGGAATGATGCCAGACGTATGCTGTCGGACGCGGAACTTGGCGACGGCGGCTCTCGTGTATTCCCCCTCTGATATGTATGTTGTGGCACCGCCCGCGGAAACCGGCGGTCCTTGCAGGAGTGGCGGCCGGCGAGCGCTGTTGGCATCCGCCGCAAGTCGCCGAGCCGCGCGACTGCGGAACCAGCCCTCCGTGCGCATCGCCTGGGGGAAACGTGGCGTCGGCGGCCAGCTGCTGCAGAAGCCGCTTAAGTGGAACCCGAAGCTGTCGTCTCGCATGTGTGTGCCGGATTCGCCATGCGTCAGGTAGCAGCCGCAACGGGGCAAATTGCTCAGTTTGCTGTTACTGGACGTTGCAAATGCTGAAGTGTATTAATCGCACCCGCATTCGCCACCCCGCTGCCTCGCACATGCTTGTCACAGTCAGCGAGTCATAGTATCATAACGTTTCCTTTAGACCGCTGCCGACACCGTTGATGCGACGCAGGTTTGGAAAATTGAAGCTGTGCTTTGGGGAGAAGTGGAAGGACAGCGCCTGGGTGAGCCCCGAGAGCGTCTCCTGCTTCCTGAACAGCGCCCCGGACGACGTGCACGTGCTCAACTTCGGGCTGTGGCACAACGACGCGGCTGGCGTCCCGCGCGCGGTGCAGAGCATGGCTCGCTTCTTCCAGACGGCCGCGCGGGCGCGGGCGCAGCCGCTGCCGCACCTGGTGTGGCTCGAGACCGCGCCGCAGCACTTCAACAGCAAGGGGGGGCTGTACTACAGGCGGCGCGGCAAGGTCAAGCCCGGCTGCATGGAGCGCGCGCAGCCGGCGCAGCTCAGCAACTTCCGGAACAAGATGACGCTGCGCATTTTGGACGACGCGCACCTGCTGAGCGTGGCACCGATGCACATCTTCCGCAGCTGGCAAATGCTGGCGGCGCACCCGGAGCTGCACAACAGGGTCAACAGGGGTATGCTGGACTGCACCCACTGGTGCGCCTACGACGGCAGCGTGCTCAGCGCCCTGGCGCACATCCTGCTGTCGGACATCTCGCGAACATTCTGGCGGGCGCGCTGAGGTCGAGCTGGTGAGAGTCAGCTGGGGCGGTTTCTCTGCGCTGCGACCCCACGTTACTACCGCAACACGCAATGATATATAATAGTATTTTTTATAAAGAATCAACACTTTGCCAAAGAGTCTCGTAAATGATCCGGGGCCATGGCGCAAGGGACGGGGGGGGGGGGGGGGGGGGGGTATGTGAAGGTGCCGCATCGCTCCTGAGAAGCCGCTCGGGGCATTGGGATCGCTGCCCTTGGCTGGCTGGCATTGCGGGACCACCTCAGCAGAGCCCTACCCCCTGCCGGTCTGCTCTGAGCCATGTTGCTGTGGGATGCTCATGGACCAGTGACAGAACATGAGCAACCCCCTCGCCGGCTGTTACATGGCGTGTCACGGCAGCGCCACGCCCTCTCATGCCTTGGCCTTCTTCTTTTTCTTCTTTGCGTTTACGGTTTCATGCTTCGGATCGGTGCCAAGAGGTGCACGCTTGGGCAGGGCGACCGCACCCCCCGCAAGCTTCCTCGAGGCATCGGGAGCCACGAGCTTCCCAACCGCAAGCTTCCTCTGCTTCTTCCTTTCGTGCGCTTTCTGCATTGCGGCGCTACTGTCTGGGGGAGGCTCGCTCGGCTGCGGCCCTCCCACCGCCTCTGTCCTGGCCCGCTTCTTTCCTTTGGCTTTCTTCTGTGTGTCGCCCTGTCCAGGCGGCGCCTCGCACGCGCCGTCAATCTTCACCTTCTTGGCCTTCTTCACTTTCACAGGTGCCTCAGGCTCAGGTCCGTCGAAATCACCCGCGGTCGCTTCAGGCCTGCTGCTGCGCTGCTTGCCGCTCTTTTTAATCTGTGCACCGTTGGCGGCCTTGGTGCTGGGCGTGCCAGGCGCCAGCGACAGACAGCCCTCCATGACGGCGGTCACCACGGCATCCAGCCCGCGCGGGTCCTCCGCCGCCTGAGCCCCAATGGCGCCGGCGCGCAGGCGCTGGATGACGGTGCCCATGTCCACGCCCGCCTCGCGCTGCGTCTTCCGCGCCGGCTGTAGCGCGAGCGCGCTGTGTAGCTCCTGTGCCTTTTGGCGGCTGGAGACCACCATGCGCGCGCTGCGTGCGAGCATCTTGGCCTCGAACACCGGCAGCGCGGCCTGTAGGCCACTCGCTGGCCCCAGGCGCCGCACGCCATCCGCCAGGCAGTCCGCCAGCAGGGCCGCATCGCTGATGGCCTGCGTCGCACAGCGGATTCCCACGACAACGAAAGGTCAGCACACAACCCCAAAGGCAAGACAAATACAACCCCTGGGGAATGTTCATTTATTACCTAAAGTAAGAATTCACTGTTGACTTCAGTAAACAATGAGCTATTTATATGTTCTTCTGCCAAGGTTGCATCACGTTTCTGGCCTCCTCACCTGATTGGCGCCCTGTGCCTTGAAGGGCGTCATCGGGTGCGCAGCATCGCCGATGAGCGTCACCCGGCGAGCGGCCTCTGCTGCGGGTCGCAGCACCCCGGGCTCCAGCAGCTCGCGGTCGTACACCGGGTAGCCCGACATACCGGTCAGTGGCGTGGCGCGGAGCATTTCCGGGATGGGAGCGTGCCACGCGCCGCAGCGCCGCAGGATCTCCGCCTTGAGCGTGCCTGCATTTTTGGAGTACTCGCGGGCCTGGCCATGACAGAGCGGTCAAAACATTATTGTAACGAATGCAAACAAGTGTGATAAACTAAGAATATATAAGAGAATATATGCAAACACGCGAGGGGTTGCTCCACTGCGGGAGCCCGCGAAAGCCCGTAGCGCGACTCTGCTTTGGGTGTTGAGGTTTGAATCCCCCAACGGGGACCCCCCAGGTCTAATGCCTTACCGTGCGCATCGCCACCCGAACAATTCCCATTTGCAAAGCCAAGGCGAAAACGGAAAACGACTTATTAGGGCGCATAACCTCGGTAGGAAAACCACACTACCGAGGGGATATCTATCGTTGCCGAATGATGTAACGCATGTGCGGGGCACGGCGACTCACCCGGGAAAAGGAGTCTCGGTGTGGACTTGATCAACCTCTGCGACCCTCGTCACCGCCTCGTCACCAGTGCATGCTGCAGTCAACAGGCTGCACTACTGCAGGTTGCAGTGCAGGCTGCAGGAGCACTGAAATTGCTTTTTGCTGTAGCTCTACTCGCACCCGCCTCAACCCGCCCTTCCCGTTAGGGTTGGCCAGTACTTTTTAATCAAGCCACACCCTCCTTTGGCAAAATGAGACTCGCACTTTGTCTAACATATCTACCTGGTACATGTACCCGTACTCATCAGCATTCTTTTTTCGCCCCCGGGACAGGGTTAGCACCAGTGAAACCCTTGCAGCGTCTCTACGACGGCCGTTTGGGCAGCGATCCAGTTGAGAGCCCTGGGTACGCGACGTACAGTTGGGGTCAAGTCAACAAGCATATTTTGGTCATATTGAGAATTATAGAGGTTTGAATTGCACGGGGCGGCTAAGTACGACGGGTGTTACCCGACGTTAAAATTCTGCCATACGTGGCTAGTACGCTACTGTCGTGTGCCCACGTCCAAGCATCCCTCACCCCGATATGACGCCCCGCGACGCGGCGGTGTCTCCAGCACCTTCTGCCTTTGCGCCGGCTTCCAGCTAGCGCAACGGCATCGAGACTCTCGCAATCTCGTAAGGTGACACACGATCTCAAAAACGACTTTCGACGCCAGCAGACTGCAATAACGACAGCATGCCGTACTATGGACAACACACGGCGCGGTTGCTTGGCGACATGTACGATTCGGAGGGGTGCGGTGGAGGCAACGCCGCGAGTTCGACGAATCACACCGCTAGCCTCACTGCGTTGGTGCAGCGGATGCTGTTGCGACTCGACGAGCTACACTCCCGCACCTCTTCCACTCAACAACCACCTCCGCAGAAACCCATTCCCGCGACGCCAGCCGACGGCCTCGAGGGTGACGAGGAGGAGGACGACCCTCCCCCCGGTTTCCCTGCAAAATCTCCAGGCCACGCGGCGTTCATCGACCCGCACGACTGGATCGACATACGCCGAGTCTATGCCCCTTGTAGGACTCACCAACCCCGGGCTGTGGAACCCACGCAACGACGAGCGGGACCGCTACCTCACCGACGAGAAGAAGCACGCGACGCGCGACGAGTATCGCCACCTTCTATGCTATGGAGTCTTTACCGCCGCCGAGCACGCGGCGCTCACGGACGATGTGGCAACGCTTCGCGCGAAAAACGCCACCGCTCGCGACACCGCGGACGCCAACGACCTACTCGACTCCGCGATTCGCACGATCGCGACGTGCGGGCAGGCTGTTGAAGACCGGCTCACCTACCTCCGGCGTTTCAAGTGCAAGAAGGCGCTTACCGGCGAGGAGCGAGTCGCCGAGTCTACTCACGCTTCTTCGACACCACCGCCGCCGAGCGCTCCAGCAATGGCGTCGACGGCCTCCTTAACGCCATGGACGACAAAGGACTCGAGGTCAGCCTCCACCAGGCGGCCAAGGCGCAGGCCGCCGCGCAGTTCAAGGGCAGCGGCAGCGGAGAGAGCGGAGGCGGCAGCGGCAACATCCGCATCAAGGAGCAAGAGCGCGCAAAACACGCAGGCCGCGCCACAAAGGAGAGGGCGGACAAAAACAAGGACAAGACAAGATCAAGGGCAAGCCTCAGCCCGGCAACCCTGCGAGGAAGACTACTACCCCGCAGACTACCGAGGAGCAGAACTGATGACGGTGTGCCCCGCCGTTCCGAGTCATGCTACCCAAGTTCAAGCTACATGCGACACCGCGTGCGGCGGCAATGGCGGCAATGGCAAGACATCGGGGCGACCGATCAAGTCCTACGGTGGGTCCAGGAGGGCGTTCGGATCCCCTTCAAGCACAACCGCCCCCCACCCAACTTCCACAACGGCATCACCATGCATGATGCTACCTACCCCAGCGCAGCTTATCTTCCTCGAGGGCGAGCTTGCCCGCATCGTGGAGTCCGGCGCGTGGGAGCTTGGCACCTGCCGCAAGTGGGTGTCAAGACTCTTTTTAGTACCCAAGCCCGGCGTCATCCCGTGGCGCTGCATCATCGACCTCCGCGTGCTCAACTCTGACTGTGTGCACAAGCGGCTCAAGATGGAGACCCTACAAGGAGTGCGCCACCTAACCAGACTGCATGTTCTCCTTCGACCTCCAAGATGGCGTCTATGCTCTAGGCATCGCGGAGGCGGACCGAGACTACTACTTCACCGTGGACGTCCGAGGTCAGCTCTACATGCTCGCGGGTCTGCCAATGGGCTGGAGCCTCTCGCCCTATTACTTCGTCACGCTCACCCAAGTATTCATCACCCACCTGCGGAAACCCGAGCCCGAGCCGCCCTCATCGTCTACGCAGCCCACACGGAGCAAGCGCTACCTCCGGCGGACCAGGCGGAGGGGGGTGTGCATCCTACCTTACGTGGACGATTTCCTCCTCTTCTCCGCATCGATGGAGCAGGCGCTCCACCTCCGTCAACGGCTCGCCAGCCTCCTCGACGCCTTGGGGCTGCAGCGGAACCCCACAAAGGGCTTTTGGGAGCCCAGCCAGTTCGGCATGCACATGGGGGTGGACATCGACTCAGCGTCCGGCATGTTCTACGCACCGGCAGACAAGCTGAACCGGCTCTCCCGGCAGGCCACCCGGCTCATCGGCCGCGCCACGCGGAACGCCAAGGGGCTCCCAATGCGCGAGCTGCAATCACTGGCATGGCAGGCGCAGTGCCTCTTTCTGGCGATCCCGGTCGCAAGATTCTTCCTGCGGGAGCTCCACTCCGTGGTCGGCGACCGGTGGGGCGGGCGCGTCCGGATGACGCCACAGCTCCGCCGCGACCTACAGTGGTGGACATCGGTGCCCATTCAGTCCAACGGCAAGCCCATCCACCGACCGGTGGAGACGGCTTATCCGCACACCGACAGCTCAGGCTACGGGTGGGGCGGGGTGTTGAACGGCATGCTGGAGCCGCGGGGATTCTAGAGCTCGGCGGACGAGCGCCAGCATATCACCTGGAAGGAGCTCAAAGCGGTCCGACTTGCCGTTGAAAGCTTCCTCCCCCACCTCGCCGGGCGCGTCCTCCTACACGAGGACAACCAAGCGGTATGTCACGTTCTATCGGGCCTAACCTCACGCTCTCCCGCGATGATGGCCGAGCTGCGACAACTCTCGTGCTTGCTGGACTCTCACGGCATCCACCTGCGAGCGCGGTACATTCCCTCGGCAGCGAATATCTGGGCGGACCATCTAAGCCGGCACCTCGACAGCGGCGATTGGCAACTCCACCCCCTCCTGTTCGCGGAACCGGAGAGCCGGTTTGGCCCTCATTCCATCTACCGCTTCGCGTCCGCCCTCAACACCCTGCTCCCCCGCTACAACGCGGCGTGGTTGGACCCTGCGTGCGAGGCGGTGGACTCGTTGCACCCGCCGGATGCGGACTGGCGCCGCCGCGAAAACAATTGGTGCAACGCACCCTGGCTCTGCTACCCGACCTCGTGCAGAAGCTGCAGCGGAGTGGCGCAGCGGCGACCGTCGTCGCCCCGCGATGGGAGGGCAAGGCGTGGCACCAGGCACTCACCGAGATGGCAGTGGAGGGGCTCACCGTGACGCCGCGCGCCGGTTTGTTCCGGCTGGGACGGCGGGACGGGCGAGGTATGATCGGCAGGCCTCACTGGCCCGTGACAGTATCCCGCATTCCCTTCCGGCATGGGTCTACCTGCGCCGAGCGAGGGGCCGTAAGTGCTACGCTATCCATGTTTCCGGGCAACGGCCACCAACTACCGGCTGTACGTGCGGCACCAGTACGAACTGCAGCGGTGAAGTACCGCGTCGAGGTCGCGAGCTGTACGACACCATGGGCTGATTCGACGCGCCCGTACATGACACGGGTTCTAGGGTCTGACACCCTTGGCGTCCAAACCCTGGAGCTCCTATCAGCTCCTTGGGCGCCGGCCACTTCGTGCGGTATCTTACGCCAGTTGCATGAAGCAATATTTCCGTTTTTGCGAAGAGGAGCGGCGACCGGCCCTGGCTGCTGACCCCGGGACTATGGCACGGTACGTCACGTGGTTGGGCAACCTGGGAAAGATCAAAGCCTCCAGCTTGCAGCCTTACCTGTCGGCCGTCAACAACTTCAAGGACCTTCTTCAAGGACCACGGCCGGGAGCCGATGGCTCTGGGCGATCTGGTGAGCATGGTCCGCAAGGGCCTTGCGGCGTCGCAGGTAGTGCCGCTAAACCCGGGCCCCATTGCCCGCGCGTGTGGTGCTGAAAGCCCTGACCCTGGCAAAAGCCCTACGGCTGGAGCTGGGACCTACCTAGGGCACGGACCCAAGTACCGTGGTGCGCGTGGAGCTGTTCCGCGCCAGCCTGGCAGTCGTGCTTTGTCTGTTTTTCTGCCGCGGAGGAGCGGGGGTGGAGTGTCGTACGGGCGACCTCACGGTCGGCCCGGACGGCGGAATCCTCCTATACCATCGTGACCGGAAAGGCAAGCGTGGCGCGGATGCAAGCAAGAAGTTGTTGTATCAGCTGCCAGCGTCAGCGCATGCCAACATCGCGGAGCTGCTGCACTACTTTGAAGCCGCCCGTCAGGTGTTCGCCGGCGGCCGCGTGCTAGCGGCGCGATGAGCCATCAGCCTGCGCGACGGGCAGGCCAAATGGACGGCGGACACCCTCACTAGCTGGTTGCAACTGGTGCTGACAGCAGTTCACGAGCCCCCCCCCCCCCCCCCCCTTCCCTCCCCCCCCCCCCCCGCGGGGTTCGCGTGGACGTCCCACTCCCTCCGCAAGGGGGCCACAGCAGCCGCGTACGTGATCGGCGTGACGATGCAAAAGATCAAGTACTTCGGCGGCTGGGCGCGATGGAGTCCAGCGTGGTGCTCGACTACATCGACCCAACAGTGCTGCCGTGTCCGGCAGCATGGCACCTCTTTGGCTGGATGACCCCCTGGGGCGGTCAACCAGCGAGGCTGCCACGCCAAAGGGCGACATGATGGCAAAACTGCGAGCCCCCTGCTTAAATAATGGTCATATTGAGAATTTTAGAGGTTTGAATTGCACGGTGCTAAGTACGACGGGTGTTACCCGACGTTACAATTCCGCCATACGCGGCTAGTACGCTACTGCCGTGTGCCCACGTCCATCCCTCACCCCGATATGACGCCCCGCGACGCGGCGGTGTCTCCACCTTCTGCCTTTGCGCCAGCTTCCAGCTAGCGCAACCCACCCTTTCCAACCCTTTCATGCGTGCTTTGGGGCCTGAGCCCCTGTGCCAAACGTTGTAAGAGATCTGACACCTGTTTGGCAAAACCGCGAGGCCCCCTGCCTTGCTAACGTCACATCATCCGTAGCGCATCCAGCGCATCAGCAGCAGCGCGCGCACGGCGCGTATCTTTACTGCGCACGTTGACCTCAGTAGCGAGGAGCGGTGAGGCGACGACCGCCACCCGTCCACACCTCTCCGCCACGTTGCCCCCGGCCCGGTCGCATCGGCAACCGTGCGTATCTATCGCGCCTGCATGCAGCAAGCCGTGGTCGTCAGCTTTGGACGGAAATACCAACAAGACGTCAGCCCACCAGTGGGCGTCTTCACGGCAGGCGGCGCTCTCGCGGAGTCAGCCCCACCTTCTTCGCGGGGCCTCGCGTCGTTCACTGCTGCGCCTCCTATGGCCGCTCGCCACAGTCTCTACATGCATGGATGGCAGCGGCGGCGGCGATCCAGCATGCAGGCTCGCACCACGTGGCTGGTAGCGGTGGTGGCGCTGGCGGTGACTTGCGCGAATAGGGTGCCGAGGGTGGCTGGCACGCTGGAGGCGCTCGCCGGCAAAGCGGGCGGGATCGCGCCGCACGCCAACGACGCCCCCACCTCCGCCTGCTCGCTGGTCATGACCACCAGGGCACCGCCAGGCGTCGCAGGCTACCAGCGTCAGCTTCAGGCGAAGCTGCCGCCCCCGGGCAGACGCAACGGGTGGTGCGGCGATCTGACCGACAACGTCAAGTTTTACAACGCGCGGTGCGACACTTTACCAGCGGTATCGCCCTCGCCCGGTTGCGCCGCCTTCGACCCAGCGGATATTGCGGCGTGGATGCCCGCGGAGCCGCGAACGGTGTGGTTCTGGGGCGACTCGTTGACGCTGCAGCTGTGGGACCACCTGCTATGCTTTCTCAGCCGCCACGTCTCCGAGGGCGCCCCGCCCGTCTTGAACGACGGCACGGGATACAACGCGACGGGCGAACACTACGGGTGAGGCGCGCTCGACAGGCCGGAATGATGCCAGACGTATGCTGTCGGACGCGGAACTTGGCGACGGCGGCTCTCGTGTATTCCCCCTCTGATATGTATGTTGTGGCACCGCCCGCGGAAACCGGCGGTCCTTGCAGGAGTGGCGGCCGGCGAGCGCTGTTGGTATCCGCCGCAAGTCGCCGAGCCGCGCGACTGCGGAACCAGCCCTCCGTGCGCATCGCCTGGGGGAAACAAGGCGTCGGCGGCCAGCTGCTGCAGAAGCCGCTTAAGTGGAACCCGAAGCTGTCGTCTCGCATGTGTGTGCCGGATTCGCCATGCGTCAGGTAGCAGCCGCAACGGGGCAAATTGCTCAGTTTGCTGTTACTGGACGTTGCAAATGCTGAAGTGTATTAATCGCACCCGCATTCGCCACCCCGCTGCCTCGCACATGCTTGTCACAGTCAGCGAGTCATAGTATCATAACGTTTCCTTTAGACCGCTGCCGACACCGTTGATGCGACGCAGGTTTGGAAAATTGAAGCTGTGCTTTGGGGAGAAGTGGAAGGACAGCGCCTGGGCGAGCCCCGAGAGCGTCTCCTGCTTCCTTAACAGCGCCCCGGACGACGTGCACGTGCTCAACTTCGGGCTGTGGCACAACGACGCGGCTGGCGTCCCGCGAGCGGTGCAGAGCATGGCCCGCTTCTTCCAGGCGGCCGCGCGGGGGCGGGCGCAGCCGCTGCCGCACCTGGTGTGGCTCGAGACCGCGCCGCAGCACTTCAACAGCAAGGGGGGGCTGTACTACAGGCGGCGCGGCAAGGTCAAGCCCGGCTGCATGGAGCGCGCGCAGCCGGCGCAGCTCAGCAACTTCCGGAACAAGATGACGCTGCGCATTTTGGACGACGCGCACCTGCTGAGCGTGGCACCGATGCACATCTTCCGCAGCTGGCAAATGCTGGCGGCGCACCCGGAGCTGCACAACAGGGTCAACAGGGGTATGCTGGACTGCACCCACTGGTGCGCCTACGACGGCAGCGTGCTCAGCGCCCTGGCGCACATCCTGCTGTCGGACATCTCGCGAACATTCTGGCGGGCGCGCTGAGGTCGAGCTGGTGAGAGTCAGCTGGGGCGGTTTCTCTGCGCTGCGACCCCACGTTACTACCGCAACACGCAATGATATATAATAGTATTTTTTATAAAGAATCAACACTTTGCCAAAGAGTCTCGTAAATGATCCGGGGCCATGGCGCAAGGGACGGGGGGGGGGGGGGGGGGGGGGGGTATGTGAAGGTGCCGCATCGCTCCTGAGAAGCCGCTCGGGGCATTGGGATCGCTGCCCTTGGCTGGCTGGCATTGCGGGACCACCTCAGCAGAGCCCTACCCCCTGCCGGTCTGCTCTGAGCCATGTTGCTGTGGGATGCTCATGGACCAGTGACAGAACATGAGCAACCCCCTCGCCGGCTGTTACATGGCGTGTCACGGCAGCGCCACGCCCTCTCATGCCTTGGCCTTCTTCTTTTTCTTCTTTGCGTTTACGGTTTCATGCTTCGGATCGGTGCCAAGAGGTGCACGCTTGGGCAGGGCGACCGCACCCCCCGCAAGCTTCCTCGAGGCATCGGGAGCCACGAGCTTCCCAACCGCAAGCTTCCTCTGCTTCTTCCTTTCGTGCGCTTTCTGCATTGCGGCGCTACTGTCTGGGGGAGGCTCGCTCGGCTGCGGCCCTCCCACCGCCTCTGTCCTGGCCCGCTTCTTTCCTTTGGCTTTCTTCTGTGTGTCGCCCTGTCCAGGCGGCGCCTCGCACGCGCCGTCAATCTTCACCTTCTTGGCCTTCTTCACTTTCACAGGTGCCTCAGGCTCAGGTCCGTCGAAATCACCCGCGGTCGCTTCAGGCCTGCTGCTGCGCTGCTTGCCGCTCTTTTTAATCTGTGCACCGTTGGCGGCCTTGGTGCTGGGCGTGCCAGGCGCCAGCGACAGACAGCCCTCCATGACGGCGGTCACCACGGCATCCAGCCCGCGCGGGTCCTCCGCCGCCTGAGCCCCAATGGCGCCGGCGCGCAGGCGCTGGATGACGGTGCCCATGTCCACGCCCGCCTCGCGCTGCGTCTTCCGCGCCGGCTGTAGCGCGAGTGCGCTGTGCAGCTCCTGTGCCTTCTGGCGGCTGGAGACCACCATGCGCGCGCTGCGTGCGAGCATCTTGGCCTCGAACACCGGCAGCGCGGCCTGTAGGCCACTCGCTGGTCCCAGGCGCCGCACGCCATCCGCCAGGCAGTCCGCCAGCAGGGCTGCATCGCTGATGGCCTGCGTCGCACAGCGGATTCCCACGACAACGACAGGTCAGCACACAACCCCAAAGGCAAGACAAATACAACCCCTGGGGAATGTTTATTATTTCCTGGTTTCAGTGCAAAATGGACACAACAAAACTTCCTGCAAAACCTTTGACGAGAATATATTATATTATAAATATTAAAAATGACCTTATTATTTTATTAAACTAAGGATTCACTGGAATATAACCCACGGTTGACTTACGTACACATATGAGCTATTTATTTGTTCTTCTGCCAAGGTTGCCGTTTCTGGCCTCCTCACCTGATTGGCGCCCTGTGCCTTGAAGGGCGTCATCGGGTGCGCAGCATCGCCGATGAGCGTCACCCGGCGAGCGGCCTCTGCTGCGGGTCGCAGCACCCCGGGCTCCAGCAGCTCGCGGTCGTACACCGGGTAGCCCGACATACCGGTCAGTGGCGTGGCGCGGAGCATTTCCGGGATGGGAGCGTGCCACGCGCCGCAGCGCCGCAGGATCTCCGCCTTGAGCGTGCCTGCATTTTTGGAGTACTCGCGGGCCTGGCCATGACAGAGCGGTCAAAACATTATTGTAACGAATGCAAACAAGTGTGATAAACTAAGAATATATAAGAGAATATATGCAAACACGCGAGGGGTTGCTCCACTGCGGGAGCCCGCGAAAGCCCGTAGCGCGACTCTGCTTTGGGTGTTGAGGTTTGAATCCCCCAACGGGGACCCCCCAGGTCTAATGCCTTACCGTGCGCATCGCCACCCGAACAATTCCCATTTGCAAAGCCAAGGCGAAAACGGAAAACGACTTATTAGGGCGCATAGCCTCGGTAGGAAAACCACACTACCGAGGGGATATCTATCGGGTTTTCGGGTTTTAGGGTTTAGGGTTAAATCTCGTAAGGTGACACACGATCTCAAAAACGACTTTCGACGCCAGCAGACTGCAATAACGACAGCATGCCGTACTATGGACAACACACGGCGCGGTTGCTTGGCGACATGTACGATTCGGAGGGGTGCGGTGGAGGCAACGCCGCGAGTTCGACGAATCACACCGCTAGCCTCGCTGCGTTGGTGCAGCGGATGCTGTTGCGACTCGACGAGCTAGACTCCCGCACCTCTTCCACTCAACAACCACCTCCGCAGAAACCCATTCCCGCGACGCCAGCCGACGGCCTCGAGGGTGACGAGGAGGAGGACGACCCTCCCCCCGGTTTCCCTGCAAAATCTCCAGGCCACGCGGCGTTCATCGACCCGCACGACTGGATCGACATACGCCGAGTCTATGCCCCTTGTAGGACTCACCAACCCCGGGCTGTGGAACCCACGCAACGACGAGCGGGACCGCTACCTCACCGACGAGAAGAAGCACGCGACGCGCGACGAGTATCGCCACCTGCTGTGCTATGGAGTCTTTACCGCCGCCGCGCACGCGGCGCTCACGGACGATGTGGCAACGCTTCGCGCGAAAAACGCCACCGCTCGCGACACCGCGGACGCCAACGACCTACTCGACTCCGCGATTCGCACGATCGCGACGTGCGGGCAGGCTGTTGAAGACCGGCTCACCTACCTCCGGCGTTTCAAGTGCAAGAAGGCGCTTACCGGCGAGGAGCGAGTCGCCGAGTCTACTCACGCTTCTTCGACACCACCGCCGCCGAGCGCTCCAGCAATGGCGTCGACGGCCTCCTTAACGCCATGGACGACAAAGGACTCGAGGTCAGCCTCCACCAGGCGGCCAAGGCGCAGGCCGCCGCGCAGTTCAAGGGCAGCGGCAGCGGAGAGAGCGGAGGCGGCAGCGGCAACATCCGCATCAAGGAGCAAGAGCGCGCAAAACACGCAGACCGCGCCACAAAGGAGAGGGCGGACAAAAACAAGGACAAGACAAGATCAAGGGCAAGCCTCAGCCCGGCAACCCTGCGAGGAAGACTACTACCCCGCAGACTACCGAGGAGCAGAACTGATGACGGTGTGCCCCGCCGTTCCGAGTCATGCTACCCAAGTTCAAGCTACATGCGACACCGCGTGCGGCGGCAATGGCGGCAATGGCAAGACATCGGGGCGACCGATCAAGTCCTACGGTGGGTCCAGGAGGGCGTTCGGATCCCCTTCAAGCACAACCGCCCCCCACCCAACTTCCACAACGGCATCACCTTGCATGATGCTACCTACCCCAGTGCAGCTTATCTTCCTCGAGGGCGAGCTTGCCCGCATCGTGGAGTCCGGCGCGTGGGAGCTTGGCACCTGCCGCAAGTGGGTGTCAAGACTCTTTTTAGTACCCAAGCCCGGCGTCATCCCGTGGCGCTGCATCATCGACCTCCGCGTGCTCAACTCTGACTGTGTGCACAAGCGGCTCAAGATGGAGACCCTACAAGGAGTGCGCCACCTAACCAAAAAGGGAGACTGCATGTTCTCCTTCGACCTCCAAGATGGCGTCTATGCTCTAGGCATCGCGGAGGCGGACCGAGACTACTACTTCACCGTGGACGTCCGAGGTCAGCTCTACATGCTCGCGGGTCTGCCAATGGGCTGGAGCCTCTCGCCCTATTACTTCGTCTCGCTCACCCAAGTATTCATCACCCACCTGCGGAAACCCGAGCCCGCGCCCCCCTCATCGTCTACGCAGCCCACACGGAGCAAGCGCTACCTCCGGCGGACCAGGCGGAGGGGGGTGTGCATCCTACCTTACGTGGACGATTTCCTCCTCTTCTCCGTATCGATGGAGCAGGCGCTCCACCTCCGTCAACGGCTCGCCAGCCTCCTCGACGCCTTGGGGCTGCAGCGGAACCCCACAAAGGGCTTTTGGGAGCCCAGCCAGTTCGGCATGCACATGGGGGTGGACATCGACTCAGCGTCCGGCATGTTCTACGCACCGGCAGACAAGCTGAACCGGCTCTCCCGGCAGGCCACCCGGCTCATCGGCCGCGCCACGCGGAACGCCAAGGGGCTCCCAATGCGCGAGCTGCAATCACTGGCAGGGCAGGCGCAGTGCCTCTTTCTGGCGATCCCGGCCGCAAGATTCTTCCTGCGGGAGCTCCACTCCGTGGTCGGCGACCGGTGGGGCGGGCGCGTCCGGATGACGCCACAGCTCCGCCGCGACCTACAGTGGTGGACATCGGTGCCCATTCAGTCCAACGGCAAGCCCATCCACCGACCGGTGGAGACGGCTTATCCGCACACCGACAGCTCAGGCTACGGGTGGGGCGGGGTGTTGAACGGCATGCTGGAGCCGCGGGGATTCTAGGGCTCGGCGGACGAGCGCCAGCATATCACCTGGAAGGAGCTCAAAGCGGTCCGACTTGCCGTTGAAAGCTTCCTCCCCCACCTCGCCGGGCGCGTCCTCCTACACGAGGACAACCAAGCGGTATGTCACGTTCTATCGGGCCTAACCTCACGCTCTCCCGCGATGATGGCCGAGCTGCGACAACTCTCGTGCTTGCTGGACTCTCACGGCATCCACCTGCGAGCGCGGTACATTCCCTCGGCAGCGAATATCTGGGCGGACCGTCTAAGCCGGCACCTCGACAGCGGCGATTGGCAACTCCACCCCCTCCTGTTCGTGGAACCGGAGAGCCGGTTCGGCCCTCATTCCATCTACCGCTTCGCGTCCGCCCTCAACACCCTGCTCCCCCGCTACAACGCGGCGTGGTTGGACCCTGCGTGCGAGGCGGTGGACTCGTTGCACCCGCCGGATGCGGACTGGCGCCGCCGCGAAAACAATTGGTGCAACGCACCCTGGCTCTGCTACCCGACCTCGTGCAGAAGCTGCAGCGGAGTGGCGCAGCGGCGACCGTCGTCGCCCCGCGATGGGAGGGCAAGGCGTGGCACCAGGCACTCACCGAGATGGCAGTGGAGGGGCTCACCGTGACGCCGCGCGCCGGTTTGTTCCGGCCGGGACGGCGGGACGGGCGAGGTATGATCGGCAGGCCTCACTGGCCCGTGACAGTATCCCGCGTTCCCTTCCGGCATGGGTCTACCTGCGCCGAGCGAGGGGCCGTAAGTGCTACGCCATCCATGTTTCCGGGCAACGGCCACCAACTACCGGCTGTACGTGCGGCACCAGTACGAACTGCAGCGGTGAAGTACCGCGTCGAGGTCGCGAGCTGTACGACACCATGGGCTGATTCGACGCGCCCGTACATGACACGGGTTCTAGGGTCTGACACCCTTGGCGTCCAAACCCTGGAGCTCCTATCAGCTCCTTAGGCGCCGGCCACTGCGTGCGGTATCTTACGCCAGTTGCATGAAGCAATATTTCCGTTTCTGCGAAGAGGAGCGGCGACCGGCCCTGGCTGCTGACCCCGGGACTATGGCACGGTACGTCACGTGGTTGGGCAACCTGGGAAGGATCAAAGCCTCCAGCTTGCAGCCTTACCTGTCGGCCGTCAACAACTTCAAGGACCTTCTTCAAGGACCACGGCCGGGAGCCGATGGCTCTGGGCGATCTGGTGAGCATGGTCCGCAAGGGCCTTGCGGCGTCGCAGGTAGTGCCGCTAAACCCGGGCCCCATTGCCCGCGCGTGTGGTGCTGAAAGCCCTGACCCTGGCAAAAGCCCTACGGCTGGAGCTGGGACCTACCTAGGGCACGGACCCAAGTACCGTGGTGCGCGTGGAGCTGTTCCGCGCCAGCCTGGCAGTCGTGCTTTGTCTGTTTTTCTGCCGCGGAGGAGCGGGGGTGGAGTGTCGTACGGGCGACCTCACGGTCGGCCCGGACGGCGGAATCCTCCTATACCATCGTGACCGGAAAGGCAAGCGTGGCGCGGATGCAAGCAAGAAGTTGTTGTATCAGCTGCCAGCGTCAGCGCATGCCGACATCGCGGAGCTGCTGCACTACTTTGAAGCCGCCCGTCAGGTGTTCGCCGGCGGCCGCGTGCTAGCGGCGCGATGAGCCATCAGCCTGCGCGACGGGCAGGCCAAATGGACGGCGGACACCCTCACTAGCTGGTTGCAACTGGTGCTGACAGCAGTTCACGAGCCCCCCCCCCCCCCCCCCCTTCCCCCCCCCCCCCGCGGGGTTCGCGTGGACGTCCCACTCCCTCCGCAAGGGGGCCACAGCAGCCGCGTACGTGATCGGCGTGACGATGCAAAAGATCAAGTACTTCGGCGGCTGGGCGCGATGGAGTCCAGCGTGGTGCTCGACTACATCGACCCAACAGTGCTGCCGTGTCCGGCAGCATGGCACCTCTTTGGCTGGATGACCCCCTGGGGCGGTCAACCAGCCAGGCTGCCACGCCAAAGGGCGACATGATGGCAAAACTGCGAGCCCCCTGCTTAAATAATGGTCATATTGAGAATTTTAGAGGTTTGAATTGCATGGTGCTAAGTACGACGGGTGTTACCCGACGTTACAATTCCGCCATACGCGGCTAGTACGCTACTGCCGTGTGCCCACGTCCATCCCTCACCCCGATATGACGCCCCGCGACGCGGCGGTGTCTCCACCTTCTGCCTTTGCGCCAGCTTCCAGCTAGCGCAACCCACCCTTTCCAACCCTTTCATGCGTGCTTTGGGGCCTGAGCCCCTGTGCCAAACGTTGTAAGAGATCTGACACCTGTTTGGCAAAACCGCGAGGCCCCCTGCCTTGCTAACGTCACATCATCCGTAGCGCATCCAGCGCATCAGCAGCAGCGCGCGCACGGCGCGTATCTTTACTGCGCACGTTGACCTCAGTAGCGAGGAGCGGTGAGGCGACGACCGCCACCCGTCCACACCTCTCCGCCACGTTGCCCCCGGCCCGGTCGCATCGGCAACCGTGCGTATCTATCGCGCCTGCATGCAGCAAGCCGTGGTCGTCAGCTTTGGACGGAAATACCAACAAGACGTCAGCCCACCAGTGGGCGTCTTCACGGCAGGCGGCGCTCTCGCGGAGTCAGCCCCACCTTCTTCGCGGGGCCTCGCGTCGTTCACTGCTGCGCCTCCTATGGCCGCTCGCCACAGTCTCTACATGCATGGATGGCAGCGGCGGCGGCGATCCAGCATGCAGGCTCGCACCACGTGGCTGGTAGCGGTGGTGGCGCTGGCGGTGACTTGCGCGAATAGGGTGCCGAGGGTGGCTGGCACGCTGGAGGCGCTCGCCGGCAAAGCGGGCGGGATCGCGCCGCACGCCAACGACGCCCCCACCTCCGCCTGCTCGCTGGTCATGACCACCAGGGCACCGCCAGGCGTCGCAGGCTACCAGCGTCAGCTTCAGGCGAAGCTGCCGCCCCCGGGCAGACGCAACGGGTGGTGCGGCGATCTGACCGACAACGTCAAGTTTTACAACGCGCGGTGCGACACTTTACCAGCGGTATCGCCCTCGCCCGGTTGCGCCGCCTTCGACCCAGCGGATATTGCGGCGTGGATGCCCGCGGAGCCGCGAACGGTGTGGTTCTGGGGCGACTCGTTGACGCTGCAGCTGTGGGACCACCTGCTATGCTTTCTCAGCCGCCACGTCTCCGAGGGCGCCCCGCCCGTCTTGAACGACGGCACGGGATACAACGCGACGGGCGAACACTACGGGTGAGGCGCGCTCGACAGGCCGGAATGATGCCAGACGTATGCTGTCGGACGCGGAACTTGGCGACGGCGGCTCTCGTGTATTCCCCCTCTGATATGTATGTTGTGGCACCGCCCGCGGAAACCGGCGGTCCTTGCAGGAGTGGCGGCCGGCGAGCGCTGTTGGTATCCGCCGCAAGTCGCCGAGCCGCGCGACTGCGGAACCAGCCCTCCGTGCGCATCGCCTGGGGGAAACAAGGCGTCGGCGGCCAGCTGCTGCAGAAGCCGCTTAAGTGGAACCCGAAGCTGTCGTCTCGCATGTGTGTGCCGGATTCGCCATGCGTCAGGTAGCAGCCGCAACGGGGCAAATTGCTCAGTTTGCTGTTACTGGACGTTGCAAATGCTGAAGTGTATTAATCGCACCCGCATTCGCCACCCCGCTGCCTCGCACATGCTTGTCACAGTCAGCGAGTCATAGTATCATAACGTTTCCTTTAGACCGCTGCCGACACCGTTGATGCGACGCAGGTTTGGAAAATTGAAGCTGTGCTTTGGGGAGAAGTGGAAGGACAGCGCCTGGGCGAGCCCCGAGAGCGTCTCCTGCTTCCTTAACAGCGCCCCGGACGACGTGCACGTGCTCAACTTCGGGCTGTGGCACAACGACGCGGCTGGCGTCCCGCGAGCGGTGCAGAGCATGGCCCGCTTCTTCCAGGCGGCCGCGCGGGGGCGGGCGCAGCCGCTGCCGCACCTGGTGTGGCTCGAGACCGCGCCGCAGCACTTCAACAGCAAGGGGGGGCTGTACTACAGGCGGCGCGGCAAGGTCAAGCCCGGCTGCATGGAGCGCGCGCAGCCGGCGCAGCTCAGCAACTTCCGGAACAAGATGACGCTGCGCATTTTGGACGACGCGCACCTGCTGAGCGTGGCACCGATGCACATCTTCCGCAGCTGGCAAATGCTGGCGGCGCACCCGGAGCTGCACAACAGGGTCAACAGGGGTATGCTGGACTGCACCCACTGGTGCGCCTACGACGGCAGCGTGCTCAGCGCCCTGGCGCACATCCTGCTGTCGGACATCTCGCGAACATTCTGGCGGGCGCGCTGAGGTCGAGCTGGTGAGAGTCAGCTGGGGCGGTTTCTCTGCGCTGCGACCCCACGTTACTACCGCAACACGCAATGATATATAATAGTATTTTTTATAAAGAATCAACACTTTGCCAAAGAGTCTCGTAAATGATCCGGGGCCATGGCGCAAGGGACGGGGGGGGGGGGGGGGGGGGGGTATGTGAAGGTGCCGCATCGCTCCTGAGAAGCCGCTCGGGGCATTGGGATCGCTGCCCTTGGCTGGCTGGCATTGCGGGACCACCTCAGCAGAGCCCTACCCCCTGCCGGTCTGCTCTGAGCCATGTTGCTGTGGGATGCTCATGGACCAGTGACAGAACATGAGCAACCCCCTCGCCGGCTGTTACATGGCGTGTCACGGCAGCGCCACGCCCTCTCATGCCTTGGCCTTCTTCTTTTTCTTCTTTGCGTTTACGGTTTCATGCTTCGGATCGGTGCCAAGAGGTGCACGCTTGGGCAGGGCGACCGCACCCCCCGCAAGCTTCCTCGAGGCATCGGGAGCCACGAGCTTCCCAACCGCAAGCTTCCTCTGCTTATTCCTTTCGTGCGCTTTCTGCATTGCGGCGCTACTGTCTGGGGGAGGCTCGCTCGGCTGCGGCCCTCCCACCGCCTCTGTCCTGGCCCGCTTCTTTCCTTTGGCTTTCTTCTGTGTGTCGCCCAGTCCAGGCGGCGCCTCGCACGCGCCGTCAATCTTCACCTTCTTGGCCTTCTTCACTTTCACAGGTGCCTCAGGCTCAGGTCCATCGAAACCACCCGCGGTCGCTTCAGGCCTGCTGCTGCGCTGCTTGCCGCTCTTTTTAATCTGTGCACCGTTGGCGGCCTTGGTGCTGGGCGTGCCAGGCGCCAGCGACAGACAGCCCTCCATGACGGCGGTCACCACGGCATCCAGCCCGCGCGGGTCCTCCGCCGCCTGAGCCCCAATGGCACCGGCGCGCAGGCGCTGGATGACGGTGCCCATGTCCACGCCCGCCTCGCGCTGCGTCTTCCGCGCCGGCTGTAGCGCGAGCGCGCTGTGCAGCTCCTGTGCCTTCTGGCGGCTGGAGACCACCATGCGCGCGCTGCGTGCGAGCATCTTGGCCTCGAACACCGGCAGCGCGGCCTGTAGGCCACTCGCTGGCCCCAGGCGCCGCACGCCATCCGCCAGGCAGTCCGCCAGCAGGGCCGCATCGCTGATGGCCTGCGTCGCACAGCGGATTCCCACGACAACGACAGGTCAGCACACAACCCCAAAGGCAGGACAAATACAACCCCTGGGGAATGTTCATTTATTACCTGGTTTCAGTGCAAAATGGACACAACAAAACTTCCTGCAAAACCTTTGACGATAATATATTATATTGTAAATATTAAAAATGACCTTATTATTTTATTAAAGTAAGAATTCACTGGAATGTAACCCACGGTTGACTTACGTAAACATATGAGCTATTTATATGTTCTTCTGTCAAGGTTGCGTCACGTTTCTGGCCTCCTCACCTGATTGGCGCCCTGTGCCTTGAAGGGCGTCATCGGGTGCGCAGCATCGCCGATGAGCGTCACCCGGCGAGCGGCCTCTGCTGCGGGTCGCAGCACCCCGGGCTCCAGCAGCTCGCGGTCGTACACCGGGTAGCCCGACATACCGGTCAGTGGCGTGGCGCGGAGCATTTCCGGGATGGGAGCGTGCCACGCGCCGCAGCGCCGCAGGATCTCCGCCTTGAGCGTGCCTGCATTTTTGGAGTACTCGCGAGCCTGGCCATGACAGAGCGGTCAAAAGATTATTGCAACGCACAAAAAGTGTGATAAACTAAGAATATATAAGACAGACTCAGCAGTAATTACATATATGTCGAACTCTTAATATAATAAAGAAATGATTATACTAGCGCTGGAAGATTGGCCGAGTCTCGGAGTGATGTTTGGGAAATAAATGGAACTACCTGGTGTCAAAAACGCCGACTATGATGACATACCCGTACAGATATCGCGAAGTAGGATATCACGGAATATGCATTTAACCGCGTACGAGGCAAATATTTGTCACTACGAAGCCGGACTTGCCTCGGCCTCCGTGCCAGGGAACGAGAGCTGCCACATGGTGGATGTGGTCGTGAAAGGCATCGCGTAGAGCCGCGTCTTGCCGTCCATCGTCTCGAAGATGCGGCGGCGCGCCAGTGGCACCGGCAGCACCGTGTCATCCACGATGCCGAGCACCACCACCAGGCCCACGTAGTTCAGGCGGTCGCCCGGGAGGGCCAGCTGGCGGCGCACGGTGGAGAAGATGCCGTCCGAGCCCACCAGCAGCGCCGCGTTCAGCACGGTGCCGTCCGTCAGCGTGACGTCCACGCCGCCGTCGCGGCACTCGTACTTCGCGAGCTTGGAGCCCCAGCGGATAGTGCCGGGGCGCACGCGCTCCAATATGCGTTGCCGCAGCACCTGCCAAGCCGATGATTTCGATCCATGGGTCATACCGATTAGTCCTTTGCGGCTAGACTCCATATATGTCAAGTGGGTACGACGGGTACGGGTACGAGAACTCCCTGGGTCCTACACTTGTCTCTTGTACATTTTTTTGCGGATGTGGTTCGGGCAGGCGATAGCCCGCGTCGACATCATGCGTGCTGCACTGTTGCCATGCTGTATATATGTGAATATTCAGAGGTAGTCGCGAGATATGGCGAGTACGATTAGCGCTACTTACTGTTCGCTATGAAGGACGGCGACATTAAGAAAACATCCGAATCCTAATAAACGAGCACGAGCGGTAAAGCACTCGAGGCATTGCAGCGAACAATTATTTTACTTTTGGGACGATAAGCCCCGGGTGTGCTGTTTGTATATGGGCTTCGGGCTATAGATGCAGAGAGGGCTACTATATCTCCAGGCTTGGCACAGGACAACACGAGCGCCAGTCGATACGTTAGGTCGCACCTGTCGCGGGATGTGAACGAATCGGCCAGAACCGCTGCGCTCCTTGCGCCCGCGCGCGCCTCGGCTGAACGCCTCGCCAAAGAAGCCCAAGGATGGCGCCGTCGGGTGTGAAGCTGAAGTGCGAGGTGGAAGGCGCGTCGTCGGGGCCCAGGTCCACATCCATCGCGCGCAGCGCGTCCAGCCGCTGGATGGTCAGCCCGTAGCCCTGCGCTCGCGCGTCGAAGCTGGTGTCCACCTCTAGCACCGTCACGTCAAAGCCGGCAGCCTGTGGGCACAACGAACATGATGAAACCAGTGGTGAGACGGGGGGGGGGGGGGGGGGGGGGGGCAAACTGCTTGTTGTGGGGGGGAATAAAACGGAGATTGTTTATCCTGCGAGGGGGAGCTCTCCTAATCGTCCTATGAGTTTTGACATTACACTGCTTGCACTCATTTGGACTCGCTAGCAGTGTGTATTAATACGAGCTGCGGCTCCTACGAGAATTATGCTTATTTCCGTCGTTTTCTGCAGCGGACGTGAAGGGGCCAGTTACTGGCGCCCGGGCGACAATACAGCAAAAGATTAGGCTCTACGGGTCAGTATTGTCGTTGTTACTCGCCAAATAGGACACAATAGTGCTGAGAGTGTCACGCGTATCCTGCACCATAAAATACTGTTCACACTGTATTTTGTCAGCACACTTTGGCTCGAGTTATTCACAGGTTGACATCATCCTGAGACGTAGAGGCATAATATGTAACCAGGCATGGCTCATACTCATATGTAGCAGAGCTGCCATTCGTGCCCTGTCTAGCGGACGGCGTCGTGTGCAGGTGGCCGATTAACTGCGATAACATAGTCCAGATACGCCATGCTGATGCGCCACCTACGGCACCCCTCGGGCATTCTCCGGCACGCGGGTGGCAGTAACGCACACACTCGCTGTACATGGGAAGGCCGCGCACCTGCAGCGCCACCGCAGCCGCTGCCCCGCCAATGCCGCCGCCCGCCACCACAATGGTGCCGCACGCGCCGGGTCCCTCCGCTCCTTTACCGCCGCTCCCGCCCGTCGCCGCCAGCGCAGATGCGGCGGGCTCAGTGACGTTCGCTTTGCGGCGCCGACCGCGTCGCAGCGCGGCCGCCAGGGAGCCCTGCCCCGCGCGGCTGAACGCCCACTCCGCGTTGTCGAGCTCCTCGTCCGTAAAGTCGCGCAGCCGTGAGGACGCCGCGGCGCCAAGTGCACGAAAGAGACCGGCGTCCAGGTGGCCGGCGTTGGCAAAGGCCCACGCCACGCTGGCCAGCTCCGCCGCGCTGAACTGCGCCGCCACAGCCGCCGCGGCAGCGCCCAGGGAGGCGAAGAGGCGCTCCCCCAGGCCGTCCGGCAGCGGCCCCGCATGCGAGAACGCCCATGCGAGGTTGGCCAGCTGCTGCGCGCCCAGCTCGGCCTCCACGCCGCCGTCCACCTGGCGCGCGAGCAGGGCACGGGCGAGGCCGGCAAAGAGGCCAGCATCCACCTGGCCCACCTTGGCAAAGGCCCAGGCCGTGTTGACCAGGTCCTGGAGGGAGCAAGCAGCGCACAAGCTTATCGCACCATGGTATCAGATAGCTAGATTCGCATGCAGACTGTCTGACGATGGTCGTCAGCATATGTTGATGTGTATAAAGCACTACATAACTCCACAAATGTTGTGTAGTTCCATGGGTAAGTTCATGGATACATAGTATTAGAGGGGTACAGGTTGCCTGTAGTAATACGCTGGACGGGCGTTGCGTGAGGACACTGCGTAAGGATTGTGCCTCCACAACTCTCCCGGCATGCTGTACTTCTGGAATACTTATAAGAGCGAGTACTCGTGGCATCATGCTTCGGTCGTGCAAATACCGGGTAGGTCTGTTAAGGTGTCACCGACCTGAGGTTGACGTGTGCATGAGGGAACAAGTTATATATGTATATATGTATATGTATGTATGTATGTATATACGTATATATTCTCACAGACCCCTCCGGGTATAGCATCCTGAATCAAAGAACCTCGTAATATGTGTGTCGCATATTGGAGATCTAGCACAAGTTGCAACTTAAGTAAATCAGATCCATCATTTCTTATGCTTCGTTTCAGCTGTTTTTTCCCCCGCAACATGTGAGATAGCTCGTGCACACAGCTCAGGATAGGAGCAAGCCGGCCACAGCTCCCACCTGGGTGTTGAACGCCTGCAGGCAGGCGGCCCCAGCTGCAGCCAGGCACCGGAAAAGGTCCTCGTCGGCGTGGCAGCTCTTGGCAAACGCCCAAGCGGTGTTGGCCAGGTCCTGCGCGTTGAGCTCATCCGCGCGGCCACTCACCGCGCCGCCGAGCGCGGCAAAGAGGCCGCCGTCGAGGTGGCCCGCCTTGGCGAAGGCCCATGTGGTGTTGGCCAGCCCCTGCGCGCTGAAGTCGGGCAGACGGCTCTGCGGCAAGGGGCAAGGGAGAGCTTGGGCACAAGGCACAGGGTCCATATGGAGGTAGCAGTGGGTTTCGAGGGGGGGGGGGGGGGGGTCCGCACCTGCACCGCACCACCCAGCGCGGCAAACAGCCCCGCATCAAACTGGCCGAGCTTGGCGTAGGCCCAGGCGGTGTTGGCCAGATCCTGCGCGTTGAAGGCCGGCGAGGCGGCCCTCCGCGGCGCGCGCCATGCTCGCAAAGAGCACCGCGTCGAGGTGGCCCGCGCGCGCAAACGCCCACGCGGTGTTGGACAGCCCCTGCGCGCTGAAGTCAGGCAGCCGGGCCGCCACTGCGCCAGCCAGCCCGGCGAACAGGCCCGGTGCGGGCTGCCTCACTGTCGCGTAAGGCCCACGCCAGGTTGCTCAGCTCCTGCGCGTTGAACTCGGGGAGGCTGCGCTCCGCGGCGGCGGCCAGCTCCGACAGCAGGCCCGGCGCGGGCGCCTCCGTCTTGGCGAACGCCCACGCGGCGTTGGCCAGCTCCTGCGGGTTGCATTCCGCCACGCGGGCGTCCAGTGCGGCCGCCAGTGCCCCCATTAGCGGCCCGCAGCGCGGCCCCAGCCCGCTTTTGGCGATGCCGTGCGCAATGTTGGACAGCTCGCGCGCGCGGACTCCCTCCGACCCTGACGACACCACCTACCACGGAGCAGCCACCTCTCAGGTCTCACATCACGCAGGAAGTTGGGCATCACCGCCGAGATATCCCTCAGATTCTTCAGAGAACTGTATGCAGTGGATGGAGGGATGAGGGGGGGCAGCCGGCTGATGGGCTGCGCAAATTCATTCGTCCCTGCTGACACCAATGGCCATACGTAATTACTCCAAAAATGCTCGCTTATGATAATGTTACTCATTTTTTTGCAGTGCGAACAGTTTTGATACGGTGATGGAGTATATAGCGACTACTATCCTTATTGAGTGACTATACCAGTCGCTGAAAAAGGATTATATTTATCTGTTAAATCGTTTCAACGCATCACGATGGGGGCTGCGCCGCACACCTGCGCAGTGCGCGCCACCAACGCGTCCAGCGACTCCACGTGAGCCTGAGCCCAGTCCCACTTGGCAGTAGCCGCCTTGTGGCCCAGCGAGTTCCAGGCAGCCGACAGGTGGATGGCGTTCAGCCGGTGCGCGGCGCCCGCCGCCGTCGCGAGCAGCGCCTCCACACCGGCCGCCTGCCGCAGCGCGCTGGTCAGGCGGGCGGCGCCGGGCGCGCTCACCGAACCCCGGCCGCCGCCACCGCCGCCCGGCAGGTGCCGTGAATCTTTTCTAGCTGAATCTTGCTGGGGCTGCTGGCGGGAGGCATCCTGCCACGGGGGGCCTGGCCGCCGACCGCCCCGCCTCGCGGCTATCGCCGCCTTCCGCCGCGCGATGTATGCCTGCTCCGGCGTCAGCGCCGACATGCCGACGCGCTCGGCACGCGCCCGGCGGCGCTCTACTACGTGTTGCGACGGCGTGCCAGGTCAGAGGGTGCACGACTGTTGCCAATGGCACGTAGATCTCACTGCTGGACGAGTGGGCTAGTGCTACTGCAGGTGTTGTGACGGGCGCGGCGCCTGCCATGCAGTCGGGTACCAGATCTGGAACCCTGTAGCCGCACGGCGACGGCGCTGGGATATATGTCCTGCGTATGAATCATATGTAATCATATATACGGATATGATGTAATCCATATCCTTGTATACCCGTCATATTAGCCCTTAATCAGTCTGCCCTCGCAGGATGCTTCGCAATTTGCTGCTTGACTGTAAGGGAGCGTCGCTTACAGGTACCCAGGGCTTTCCGAAACAATATCGCTGCCTACACGGCCGTCGCAAAGACGCTGCAAGGGTCACTCTTGCGAGTCCTGTCCCGGGGGCGGGAAAACAACAAATCATACGTATGATTTTTTTCGCTCTCGGGACAGGACTGGCACCAGTGAAACCCTTGCAGTGTCTCTACGACGGCCGTTTAGGCAGCGATCCAGTTCCGGAAAGCCCTGGGTAGGCGACGCTGCGTTATAGTCAACAAGCAAATATTGCCGAAGCAATCTGCAAGGCTAATTAGGGGCAAGTGACGGAATTTCCAACACTGTTGGATCACCGTCTTAAACACTGCCATAAAATTACCCGGCACTCACCACGAAAGTTACCCGGCACCCTACCCGTTTGGGCGTCGGCCCATTCGAGTAATGCGAGTTGGGGCAAGCCCGAACCCGCGGAGCAAATCATTTCGGGAGTGCGATACATGTGCAACAAAAAAGGCAGTCAGGTTGCGTCAAAACCTGAGGACTTCACTGCCCTTATTTGGGCGGGGTCCCTCCCTTCCTTCACTGCGCCCTTTTACTGGGAATGTGAAATAAATCCAGTTATTCATAATTTGATGGCGTCGGGCCCTTCCCCACAATACCTTTTCTGTTGCACATGAAACACACTCCCGAAATACTTGGCAATGCGAGGGCGGGCCCGACGCCATAACTGGAAAATTTCCCATTCCCACGAAAATCTAGGGCGCCGTGAAGGGACGAGGGGGAACCCCGCCCAAAACAAAGGCATTTAAGCTATCACGTGTTGACGCAATAACCTGACTACTAATAAAATCCCTGATGAACTCCGGAACAAACAGCCCAAAATTATGACGGTGATACCTCCACCGCGGGCACTCCACCAACTTATGTTCGATAGTCTCATATTCACCTCTACCACATACTGGGCATAGTTCTAGGAACCGCTATGGCATAGCATGAATACGTATGATATATAACCAGTAAAGCAACTAAGGCAAATTCCCTTGTCCTTTCATGTTGAGCGCCTGAAATTCGACACCGGTGGACATGTGTTTTATATCAAGGTACTGGAATGCGGAGCGGCCAAACCTGAAATGCACCGGGTCGACCGGCGTGGAATTCCGTCGATAAGTTTCAGGTACTAGAGCGATTCAGTTGCGAAATCAAAAGCGGGGGTGCCTATCTGCCTGCCTTCGTCTGGCCACGTATCATGATTTTCATCATGTTTGGAACCACCAAATTAAGCAAAGTAACTTTCCCGTAGTTCTACCCGTACTTGTACGATGTCAATAGTCCGCGCGTGTATAGTACATTTACTTACATCAGTGCTTTAACATACAGTCCGTGTATATTTGTGGTATACGAGTATACTATGACTATATGATTAGTAAATTATCCATTACATGTACTCGCCCGATGTCGGTCGGTTCTATACACAACGCGATATCTTAATATGTTCGTCTGCGCCACCGGCCTCCCACTGTCCCACAAAGCATGGCCGCCACAGAGGCAGGCTAGGGGAGTCTTGGTCAAGGCCTGCACGCATGAACTTTATGCGTGCCTCAAGTAAGAACTGCTGGCCGTATGCCGCTCCGTGTTAGTGCTGCCATTGCTTCTGGCCACGCCCTTCACGTCCCGCATCTGCATGACATAGGGCATGCATTCATATGACAGCAGCCTAGACACAATGCGTAGTATGAAGGCACAAGGGGGGGGGGGGGGGGGGGGGGGGGAGGGGGGGGGGCGCATGGTACACTCCATCCAGAGCTCTGAGTCGTGGACAGTGCTGCCCTTGGCCGCCTCTTAGGCTCTGACTCGGCAGACAATATTGTGCAGATGTGGTTTCATCATCTCAGCAGGTAAATATTTGCTGCACGTCTCTGCATAGGTCAGCAAGCACTTGAAGCCCTCCTCCCGCTGCTTCTTGATGTACTCGTTGACACGCTGGCAATTCTCACCGTCAGCAAGATCGTCACACTCCTCGCAGTCCCTAAGGCAGTGGATAAGCGCTCCTTGGAGCATATGCCACATACGATATAGTGTATATATAATATATAGACAACACACCACTGCTATAGTGGCGCTGGCATGTGTCACTCTTAGCAATAGCAGCGAGGGCGCCTCACCCAAGGACCAACACTGCTACAGTCTCCGCGAAGTGCAAGAAGTCCTCGCATGTCCAGTTGGCACACACCAAACCGCTAGTGCCGGCTGACGGCAGCATCGGCCGGACTAGCCCGCCAAAGTCACCTGCAGCTGTCTAACGGAGAAAGGCGGTATATGGCAGTGGAGGCCGGCGCAAAGCGCATCGTGCAGACGATAGCCGGCACTTCGGGCATGTCTCCATTTGTGCGCGTGCTGCTCTATATATATAAGCTATGTTGACTTCTGGCCGCTGCCGATAGCACATGCACTACTGCTAGAGGTAGTCAAGGACTTTTGGGACTATGTCGGCACCTTGAAGGCTAGTGATCTTTTATAACAATGTTGCTGCCCGCCCGCGGTTCCTGCCGCAAGGGGCGTTGCTGATATGTATGTGCCCTCACATGATATGCGGCCCAAGATGAAGATGGACAAGTTGATGGCGCTAGTCGCCCTGACCAGTGACTCCGAATGAGTAGTACTTGCCTGCACCCGAAGCCGCCCATGTATGATCAGCATCATCAAGAGTAGCAGTATTACGATATAAGCATGCACACACATAACGCATGCATGGTCATACTTTTTTCTTGTCCTTGCCCTCCGTACTGTGGAGCAGACAATAGGACGGAGCAGCCGTGCCACGATGTAACTCCACCACGCTTCATAGCCTTGAAGCGTCCATGCATGTCAGCAAAGAAGGCGCCAATGTATATCTGTGGTCCATCATCCCACATTGTGCAGGTCAGTGTTATATGCTGGCAGCAGCCAATCCCATGCCATCATGCCCACTTCAGGTTGACAGTGGGTGCACACCTGATGTTGCAAGTCACGGCGCGCTCTGGACTTCTTGCCATCGATGTCAGTCACCTCATACACATCATGAACAGTCAGGGGTGCGCCCTCCGCGCTCTGCCTTCTCGCAATTGCCTTGAGTATCTGACTTCTCCACATATATATGTCTATGCGCTTTGGTGCCAAGGGCCCCGGGATGATGATCAACACCTTCATGTTGCGCTTCTCCCCCCGATTTGATGATGTCATGTTTTGACACATGCAGTAACACGCCACACCACACTACAAGTCAAAACCACCCAACTATAATTGTACTCATATATCTCGCAGCATGTAACATCACTGGGGTACGAACCTAATGCCAGATATCCAGCAAGAATAAGCTTTGCTGTAGTGCAGCTCCACCTCATCTTCACATATCGCGGCCTCATCACCAGCCAGCTACGAGCAGCCCAGCTATGAGCAGCCTGTGTATGAGGTGCCTGGGTTCCCCCGACTGCGTTGGCCATCTGCCCTTTGGCATGGAGACGTGCGTGCGCGATGGGGCCAGCGTCGCCGATATGAGGCAGCAAACCTCACCGACTGTGCTATTACGACGGCGGCCAAGAAGCTAGTCATAGGTGGCATTACGACGAGTCGCACAAGAACAAATGTTGGGTAGTCGCTACAATACAAATGCTAGGGATTGCTCAGTACCAGATTCCCAGTGATGTTCCAATTGCACGCAGCGGTCGGCATTGAACTGCAAACCCCCGTGTGCAATTGAAAGGGGATGTTGGGATCTGCCTAGTACCCTAGCACCGTCCGATACCCTAGCACCGCCCGGACACATGGTCACGCGCCTCTCCGCGCGCACCTCTCCCGGCCCGGCGCGTGCCTATATCCCGGCGCGCCGGGCGCTATGTTTCTACTCCCTTTCTGCCCACAGTCCTCGCAGCTCGAGCCCGGCTCGCTGCCCCCAATGTACGCCCACCAAGCCGTGGGGCTTTGGCGACGCAGCGGTAAACGGCTCAACCGCGGAGGTGATGGTGAGTGGAAGTGCGCGGAGCATCTTACGTGTGCGCTATCGCGGATTAGGCCAGAGCGTATCGAGATCGTCGGGCTTCTAGAGGCAGATCCCGGATAGTCCTACGCGGATATAGCGTCATGATGATGAGTACTATGCGCCTGATGCAGCTTATTACGAGTATGTCACGGAATGACTACATACAAGTGTCCTTATACTGCTGAGTAGATTACATGATAAATACATGATATTACAGTATAATTACGAAGTCGTGCGGGAGCCTAGTGTGACGACATGCATGGATGTTGGATGATACACACGGGTGGCTATCACAAGGCGGCGGTGGGCCTATGGCAGGTGTTACGGGACGTCAGGGAGGGCTACCGGGTGGGGGGAAGCGGGGGAGGGGGGGGGGGGGGGGACTACTACTTGGCCGGGAAAGCTCCCAGCCACGCGCCCCGAACGTCTTGGTTATGACGATAGCGCCCAATTTCACGTAAAGCTCGGCATTCATCTCCTGCGCTGCCATGCTTGCTGCCATTCCACCATCAGACGACACTGAACGCCCCTCTCCGCCGCTGGGTAGTGCGGGGCTCGCTGATTCGTTTCGGGGAGACGAGAGCGGCGTAGAGGGAGGCGGGGGCGATGGCGGCGGCGACGGTATCGATGCATCACCCGACTCGTCACGCGTTTCGGTGTGACCGGGTCTGGACGGAGCAGAGGCGTGACGGACGTACGGTGCAGCAGGGGCGCCATCACCACCGGCTGCGACAGGCGCGGCAGTGTCCGAAGGCTTGGCGCACGCCTCCGTTCATCTGTTCATCTGTGATTGTCGTAGAAGTGAGTCCTCGAGACAAAGGGGCCACACGCGCGGCAGCACAATCTCTTGGTCACCTCTTCCCGAATCCCCTCGGCAGGCGTCCAGCCCTCCTTGCCCTCAGGAATACGGCGCTTGGAGTTGCAACGCCCCATGGCACACCACTACTCGGCGCCGGCGGCTCGCAGCGGCGGGGGTTGGTAGGGGCTAGTCATTGGCGCTCACGCTGCTGATATGCATGGTGAACTGCCCGTGGGACTTGCAGCAATTCAGCGGTTTGAGACCTACGGTACCATTGGCCGATTGCGTCGTCACGGAGCTTGTGAAACGTCAAAGGACAGTGTGGCGAAAGTTCCATCGATTACGGGTAGCCGCGCGAGGCGCGATGTGGGTCCAATGTAAGAATTACTATGGGGATGGCACAACATGCTGCTGGTAGCATATCACGGAACGCGGGCGAGCCGGCCACGTCATTGCGACTACCGAGCCTAGCAGAAAAGTGGCGAAATCACGGTATATACGCACGGCGATTACACGCCCATTCCGTGGGAAAATCCCGATTACGGGCCATTATAATTACGAGACAGTCTGGGGCGCTAGTGCGGAGCATAACGGTTACCCGGCTAACGAGCGGCTCCACCACTCGGAATCGGAAGATCAGGAGCCACGCTACAATCAGCCCCTGCGGACTCCACGATCACCCATGCACCGTTAGGGACGGGGAAGAGGAGGAGGAGGACTACATGCTCGACCGAATTATTGCGCCCGCGCACGAGGATCCTACGACCAGTTACACCAACACCGCCAGATCACCTCCCACCGGTACTGCTCCATTCATTGCCCAAACCGCTCCGGAAATCAGACCCAGAAATGATTCGGGCGCTCAACCAACTGGACAAAGCACATGCTATGCTGCTGGACGGAACACTACCGGCAACGCGGAGCGCCCACGGGAGGCATGTATGTGTAACACTACTCTCACCTCCCACCACAACATCATGCTGCAAACGGCCGCGTTTCACGCCATGCAAGGTGTGGCCTTTATGTAGACCAGCAGCTTGCAAGTGACTCTTAAATCGTAACTTCTTAGCGGCACTGATCATAATGCCACGGGGACGAAATCCAGCGGGGCGCCCCGCGGTTTGCTTGGGGACGAAAAGTCCACCAAGGGCCATCCGGCGCGTCGGCCGTGGCGGTCGCATAACGGCCAAAACGACGGAGTAGGCAACGCGACTCGCTGCCCGGAGGCAGCAGCTCTAGCTCCATAACGCCGCTTTGAGCGATTAGATTTCCGTTGATTCCGCAGCGGGGTTCCGCGAAAACAAGCGTTCTTGCGGTCAAACGATCGGCGACAATGGCATCCCACGCCGGTAACATATCCACAACACGCATAAGGAAACGGTCAACTCCATGGTGCCGGCCTCGAAACCACGGGCGGCGGTCTCCCACAAATACATCACAACGCAAACGTCGCGATGTACCGCGGCAATTATCACCATGTTGCTATAGTTGTCCACGAGATCAGCTCGTCCATGAATTGGACCAGCTCCGTCAAAGTCGCATCGTCCAATGGCACAGCTCCACTCTCCACGTATCCCAGGTCAATCATGTCACTTTTATAACCACTCGTGTACCTGCTTGACGACGCTCGCATCATACACCGGATTGGCGTGGTTGGGCACCCCCAATTCCTGCATGGTTTTCGCCAATAATTGCGACACCGCATGCCGCAAACAATATGCCGGGACGCGGGTCGCCTCCCGTCGCGCATCGTCTTGCACCCATGATGATGGCGATGCCAACATTCATCGAAGAATATTAGCTCATCCCACGCAGTAAACGTCTCCGGGGTAGGAGTCAACGGCGGCGGCACGGTGCTTGCCCAAGTCTCGAACTCGCGCAGAATCCCGCGGGGGCGCTCTGTGGTCCCATGCCTCTCGCAACAATAAGCCACCCGCGTGGCGGAAGCCAGAGCAACAGCCGAGCGAAGGGCATGTTGCTGCACGCACGGAAGTAGAGGCAGCCACCACCACAGAAAACGGATAACTGCCGCCAACGCCGTGTCCCCAATCGCTCACGCTCCGGGGCGCCAAGAAAGCACTGCGCAGCATCACCCACGGTGATTGCGTCCAATCTTGACCGCCTTGCTACGGCGAGGATCAGCAAACGGGCAATGACGCCAACTCAGCCCCCGCAAAAAAAAACTACAATGTTCTCTCCCGTCCGTATATATTCCGGCAAGTCTAGCCACAAGGCAAGGCAGCCGACAGGGAATATAGGGATTTGGGAAGGTTGCTGCAAACAAAATCAATGCCGAAATACACACCAAAAGGGCTAAAAGCCTAATTGGGGCATAAATGGGAAATTCAATGTGTATTTCAGCAACAATCGTCAGCACCATGAAATAGGTCAGATAACTGCATCATGCCCTAGGGGCTGGAGCAGGGGCCATGCGGACGCGAGAGGCATGAAGTTGGGGGCAGGGTATGATGACCCTAGGAACGGTACCACATCACCCCAACCAAGTCGGGAGACAAAAACCAATCAAGCTCGGCATTTACAATAAATAAGTCAGATCCCACAGGACAGAGACGGGAACCGCGTGGGAAACGCGAACAGTAGATGGGGAAAAATAGATCTCGGGGCTTATATCAGACCACACTAGGGCACTGCCGGAAGAAAATACGCAAAATCACTAATGGGAATCTAGATCGTCCAAAAAGAGGGATAGGTATTAGCAAACAAGGCATCTGCTAGAAGTATCGGAGACAAATGGCATTTGGTTTCGGAATTACGGAAATCTCCGGGTTCGGCAAAAAGGGATTGCGCGAGTTATCCAGACGTTGGCTCATCCACCGGGAGGGAATCGTCCGGACAACGCCCGCGCATACCCTGTCACCGGACTGCGGGGGGGGGGGGAGGGGAACCAAATCCGAAATTTATTGTATTTAACCGAGGCCACGGAGGCTGCAAAAGTCGAGCAGAATTTTCCGCGAACCGTATAAGCCGGAAAGGGAAGAGCATGGGGCATCCCGAAAAAGGATAAGCCAAGATTACAAAAGGAATAACCGCCGCGCAAGGCGGGAGCAATGATCGCAAAGTACAATGACCACGACATGCCAATAAAGGGACTTCATATCGCATATGCTCTGGCTGCTGATGCCGTGCCAATGCGTCCCCCCCTATATATTGCACCGCTGCACCACCGAAAAGACGGAAGGGTTTAGAGGGCTTTATATGTATCCAAGTATCCAGGTGTATTGGCAGCTAGGGTAGTCCGATCCCTAGCTAGTGATACCCGGAATCGAAAATCAGGCTCTAGATATGAAAGAGTCGGGGGCCGTGACTGATCAGGGAATCTGAGGGAAATTCAAAATGCAATCACTCGGGTCCCAACAGATATATCATGCAGGACATATGAGGACAGGATATGCAGGTATATGAGGAAAAATGTACGGTTTACGTTAAAGCAACTATGCTAATAGCAGATGGTTATATCGTATTGACACAGAATAATATGAGAATATTGGAATTGTACGCGAGATTTCTTTTTCGCCCCCGGGACAGGACTGGCACCAGTGAAACCCTTGCTGCAGCGTCTCTACGAGGTACGCGAGATACTCGGACGAGATGGGAACACAATACGCTCGATCGAGGACGACGTCATGAGACGGCGCGCGGGTATCCCGCATATATGTGCTGCGCGGTGCCTGCTGTATCTGTGTACACGTAAGGATAAGTCGCTACCAGCCTGTAATCCTTAGGTCGTCGTGCTGCTGTCGCGACGGTTGATTTGGTCCTGGTTCCGCACCTCTTCTGGTGCGCTGCTGCCACCGCGCAATTGCTGTAGTGGACGTTTCCTATTGTCTTTTCGGGTAGTTTCCTGATCGCCTTTCGCAGCTAGCTCATGTAACGACTGTAGTTGTATTACGTACTGGTAGCGACTATAGGCTGTTCCCGTGCTAAAGGAAAAGATTGCCGCCCTGTCGTACCGGGTAGTCGACATTTAAATGAATCGTCGCGGGGCGGACAAGTGCAGGGTAACCGGAACGCCGGCCTGGGCCCAGCAGCGGTAGCACGACGGGACAGCCGGTGAGGGTACTGGTACCAGTAGCGCGTAGTAGCGGTAGGGAAGGCGATCATTTCGGATAGTACGAAGGTACCGAGGGAAACCGTCTTCCAGGCAGTTCCCCAAGGCAAGGGCTCAGCACGAAAAGTGAGAGCGCCGAATCATCTTTCACCTGCATTGTTATTGCTATCTTCCGACACTATGGGCCGGGTGTCTCGCGCTGCAACCGCAGCATTCCTCCTTGTGTGCCTTACGCACGGCGCCGACTCGCGACCCAGCTACGCCACGCGCATCCCCAACGGGGTCTCTGTTCCCGCCCCCGACGGCTCCGGTGCCATCTGCAACGGGGTAGGCCACAACACCTGCTACGGCGGCGGCCCCCGCAACCCCTTCGGGCAGGCCTTCGAAGCTGCGAGTCTGCAATGGACAGTCGAGCTGTGCCAGGCTGACTCCGACGGCGATGGCCTTACCAACGGACAGGAGGTGCGTGTTGACGTGTTGCCGCCGTCTTTCTAAAAAAATTGTACATATACAGCTTTCATTTTGCTCTATGGACAAATCCGCTGCGTTAATTTTCTGCGGATATAAATACTCCTACGACTGCTAATGTGAGTTTTCACACGCGTAATATTGATTGCACGGGTAATCCATGTTCGCACACTAATCCTTCCCTGCCGGGTACGACAAAGCACCACAAGCTAGGTTTCTGTTATGGTGTTACTCTTAATCATACCTTTGAATATGCCAGAGCTCATTACAGTGCTGGTCGCGGCTGCTGTGGGTTCGCGGTAGATGTGTCCTGCACCACGTCACCGGTCCGCCGTTCAATGTCGGCGGTGGGCGAGGTGCTGTTGGTATCGCCACTTTGTCTGCGGTGTAGCAACGAAACGGCGACGGTCAAACGGCGGGTAGGGGGAGGGTCCCCACGGCCAAGCACTCGCCGCACTTGCGTTGCGTACCCGTACATGTACGTACGGGCAGCTGTGGATGTATGCTGTCGTCGTATAGTGGCGGTGTTGTAAGGGGGGGGGGGGGGGGGGGGGCGGAGGCTACTCCTACCAATACCCGCCATGCCCCGTGGTCTAGCAGTGCGGATGAGTGTGTGTGTAACACAGACAACGCTAGTGTAGGTATGTACCCTACCGCATATTGTGCCACTCGTATCAGGGTCTCGGTTCTGTGATCCTGGGGAAGGCAGTTGTGGTCACACTAGATGCTGAGACTGCGACCTGCTCATCCCCTGCGCAGCTTGGAGATCCTTGCTGCACTTGGACCCCCGGTGCATCCCCCCTTCAGAATGCCGCCCTCAGCCATCCGGGCTTTGCGGAGTCGGTTGCTGACATCACAGCCCAGGCCTCGGTGAGTTGCGCTCCCTCATTCACATTATGTCACGACTGCTGTCGTCAACGCAGACTCCAAAGCCAGATCTGCATGAATGAGCTGCATGTCGGTGTGTTAAGCATCGGCCTAATACACACGAGTGCCATGCTGTGCTGTAGATCAACTGCACGGAGCAGCCCGCAGAATCTGCTTTTCATCAATTCAGTTGGTAATAGCGCAGCAGCCCCAAGCCGGGCCAGGCAGAGCATCAACAATACCAGCAGCCATAGTCTTGGCACTCCAGCGCTAGCGCGTCCGCCTCGCATGTGTACTGATGGCATGATCGGCTCTGAATCCCACAATTCTTTACTAGCTGAATCTTATGCTTCCCTCAGCCCGGCTGGCGTCCGCTCTTTGTAGCAACACCTAATCTAAGCAACCTCATCCCTTATGTATCTTCACCAATAGCACCCCCGCATGTCACTGCATATCACCCACCATGCGCTAGCAATAGCACAGCCACCGACAGCGCACGGTGGCAGCTTCCATAGCAGCATCAAGATAAGACATAACCCCATGTAATCCCTCGCAGCCTTGCGCAGCGTTCTATACTGAGAGAGCTGTGCAGCATCATTGACTCATCACCACGTACTGCAGAGCATGAGCGCAGCAGCTCCCTGTAGCACGACATCCCTATAACAGTATCAAGCGGATCCCCCCCCTTACCCCCCCCTCCACCCCTTCTCTCACGTCTCAGCGCAGCTGCACCAACGTCACATCACTCCCTTACTTTTTACTTCTTGCTGGCAGACGTTCAGCATGTCCGAGCGGGGCCTTTAACATCACGGCCGTCAAGGCGAGATACCATTCCACTGCACCCCCTCCCGTCCCTCCAGCCACGTTAGCGGCTCTGCGGGGTACCACTGCGCATGCAAGTCGCCCCTCGCTAACATCCGGCCGTGTGCGTCGCGGCCATAGTTGCTCTGCGAGCCATGCGCTCACCTAGCCGCAGTGCACGCTTTGCGAACCCCGCGACGGCGCCTCTGGCTGTGCCGCTCTGGGGTGGGCTGGCCAGCAGGGCTGATATGGCTCAGCAGGCTCATCTTTCTTGCACAAATACTGATCGTGGGCAGTAGCCTTCAGCCGAGGGCGAGTGACAGTGGCGCGCAGAGGCCGGCGGAGCCGGGGCCCCCACCCCGGTCCCATGAGAGTCGCGTCGTAAAGGAGTCGCGTTGTATACCACAAAAAGATAAATCTCTACATATTAGCCCTGTTCATGAGGTAAGGGATTGTAAACAATCCTGGAGGTCGCTGCGCAGAGCTCCAATATCTGGCTTACTGCTAGTAGTTGGGGTTTCCTCTTCCCTTGTCTACGTAGCAGGCGCGTTACGGCATCAATACGGTGCTAGTTCATGTCCACGTGATGCCCGTACCGCCCAAGGACCCAGCCGCACCTCGGAAATTTCATCGACCGCGGCGGAAGTTGCTGTAAGCCCGTACAGCACCAACCCGCGCGCGGTTCCCGACGCAGCCATCCGGGGTAGCGCTGCTCCCGCATGCTGCTTCGTAGTGTGCTTAAAAGCACCAGGGGGCTTGTCTGTCCCCATCTTCCTTCGTCGCGGCATACCCACCATGGGGTCGCGCCGCTACAGAGCACGTTTCTTCGTGACATGCAAGGATTTTGGTGTACTAACCACTCAGAAGTGACGCCCCGCGCTCAGCTTGAGGACCTGTCTTGCTGGCCGGGAAGCGGTCAAAATAGTCCAGAGGGCACCGTGCGCTGACTCCTTGAAGCCGACAACCAGCACCCCATACAAACAGGCACAACCGTTGGGGGAGAGAGGAGGGGGGGGGGGGGGGGGGGGGGGGGGGGCGCTCTTTACGCCGCGCGACACAAGAGCCCCCGCCTGCCGCCGGCCTTTCCGCTCGCCGGTGAATAAGAAGACCGTCATTTCCGGGCAAGAATGATCCATGCGCCGATGGGACCTACACACCGGTTCGCGTAGGTACTCGTTATTTCTGAAGACCGAAAACGGGTCTCAAATCCGAGATGTATAGCTGGCGTATACGTTTTCAACGCGCTACTCCGCGCCACAATCGGGCGGCCCCTCGCAGCCCCAAAAATACAGCTGGTCAGCGCCAACCGGCCACCCACGCAGTCGGCTGGTACCAGCGGGCCGCCACTACGCGCAGCTCGTCGGCGCCATCAAGCTGCCGTTGCACCGTGTGCTCAGTCCACTTCCGCGACCCGGGCACACAGCTGGTCGGCGTCATCAGTCCGCCGCGGCACCTGTGCCCGAGCAGCTTGCGCAGCCCGGACACGCGGCTGGTCGGCGCCATCCGGCCGCCACTGCACCCTGTGCCATGGTTGCTTCCGCAGCCCGGGCACGCAGCTGGTCGGCGCCATCGGGCCGCCGCTGCACCATGTGCCCCGGCAGCTTTCGCAGCCCGGTCACGCAGCAGGTCGGTCCGTGGCGCCAACGGACCGCCGCTGCACCATATGCCACGGTTGCTTCCGCAGCCCGGGCACGCAGCTGGTCGGCGCCATCGGGGCGCCATTACACCCTGTGCCCCGGCAGCCTTCGCAGCCTGGTCACGCAGCTGGTCGGCGCCATCGGGGCGCCATTACACCCTGTGCCCCGGAAGCCTTCGCAGCCCGGGCACGCGGCTGGTGGGCGCCATCGGGGCGCCGCTGCACCATGTGCCCCGGCAGCTTTCGCAGCCCGGTCACGCAGCAGGCCGGTCCGTGGCGCCAACGGACCGCCGCTGCACCATATGCCACGGTTGCTTCCACAGCCCGGGCACGCAGCTGGTCAGCGCCATCGGGCCGCCGCTGCACACTTGGCTCGTCGGGCTGCCTTTGCTGCAGCCCCACCATGCGCGGAGCTGGCTACATACTACATCGTCCGCTCCTCTCCGCCCGCCCTTCACACGTTCCACCGTACGACAGTAGCCAGCCGTTTTTCTCAGAGGCGGACGTTAACTGGCTTGGGTGTCGCCAGTGCCAGCACAGTGTCAATATATTGTAACTGCAGGTGAATGCGCTGCTGGGGATCCTCCGCTCCAGCAGGTCGCTGCATCTTATGATATTGTGCCACTATATTGTTTATCCACCTGGTGACAAAGTCAGCCAGGTTGTCCACAAGGCCAGCATTCCAGCCTTGGTTATAGTATATGTTGGAAGCCATATCTTTATACGGTGTCAGATCCGCCTCCGTGAAAGGAAGAAGCAGACCGCCTGCATATCGGAGGTTGCTTATTGCCTCCTTTGATTCACTGGATTGAAAACCCAGGATAAGGTTCTGCAGGTAATCACCATCTTCATACATCATATCGTAGTATGTTAGGAATCCATCTGGGAACATATCGTCAGCTTGTATAGTTTGCTTATCATGCCGCCTGGTGCCAGAGCGAGAAGTCTGATGACTCCGCTCGGAACCATCCTCCATGGGGACATCGTTGTCTGTATGGTTTTGCGGGTCAGCAGCTTGTTTGCCGCGCCCCCTATCTTTGCTATGTTCAGCTGTGGAGGGGTTGGAGATTACCTCCTCTCCCCCCTCCCGCTCATCAGCCTGGCCTGCATTATCATTGTTCATGAGGTGGTGGTCAGCTGTATGGTACAAGTGACTCCTCAGGTAATCATTACTTCTGAGGGATATAGTTACATTGCATTGGCACCTGCTTCTGTGGCAGATGCTTCCCCCCCCCCCCCCCCCCCCCAGGCTGTAACAGCTGCCTAGAGGAAGGGCATACATTTACTATACATAAAGTGGTCGATGATGAAGAAATATGGTTGGGAGCTTACAATGAACGGGTCAAGTTTGTCGTGTGGCATAGTATTAAGGTGGACTGTATCGTCATAGGGATCGAGGACTGTGTGATATAGTTTTCGCCATGATATATAATATTGTATGAGACAGGCCGGATTCGGCGCAGGATTCGCCGCTATGGTCGGATAGTTTGTGTCGACCCTTTTGGGTACCGTCCGATAAACAGGTCGGAAGGCAAATGCAAAGCATATATGGTATGATAAAATTTCGCAGGCCACGGGCTACGGTTTCTGAGTCGTTGAGATATATTATGCCGTGTCGTGTCCTCAACGCCATTTGTGATAAGGCGCAAGTGATTTTGAGTCACTCTTAAGTTCAACTGCCGCAAGCAACTATCGTCGATTGTTGTGATCAGCGCTATACTGTGTGGGTCGACCGGAGCACATGGTAACCAATAATAATTATGACCCTAGTGCGAATATGATACGATAGCAACGTCGAGTTGCTTGTCAGTATTGTCAGCATGAGTATTGTGCAGTAACATATGACGGTAGGTGTGACTCCCTGCTGCTCGTTCTGCTATGGTTGTCAGCTCCCTCATGGGGGCTATTTATGGTTTCGTCCGCAGCTGCCATTCTTGGCAACAATATCGTTCAGAATATTGTGAATACAGTCAGGATTCAACCTGCTGAATATGGTTCAGTTTCAAGCCGCAGCGGGCTCAATATAGTTTGCTGGCAAGCCTCTTCGGGCTCGATATGGTTTGAATAATACGGTAAGCGACGCAACAGTGTATGGGTTTTTATTCAAGTTTATGGTTGTTTGCTGCTGTTAATATGGTGGCGGATAATAGGGTGGGAAGTCAGGGTGGAACTTACCTGATAGGCCACTAATCTAAATGCGGCTCATACAGTTGAGGCTATGCAGCCTTTCGGTGTCGATACGGTAAGCTGCGGCGGGGTTATCTCCAAGCTCCGCCGAGCCGCTGGTCTCCAGAAAGAGAAGTCAAGCAACGTAGGTGACGAAGGTATATGGTATGTATCGCCTCAAGCGAAGGCGGAGGTATGGTGGAGTGGTCTCCGCGAGAAAGCGCGGGTTATGATATACAATGCTGCCTCTCGGAAGGGTAGTCGCGAATCGTCCTGTGGCGGGGTAATCGTGTATTAAAGTTCTCGGGCGGGGTAATTGCCGACTACACCTGTGGCGGGGTAATCTCTGGCATCCGCAGTCTCAGAACACACGGTGTGTATGATATGATCGTTGAGCTCGCGAGGGAGCGACCGAGTAGGTAGAAGCACCAAATGTGAGGGAATGCGCTTATGGTGGCGAGAGTCTGTGCTACTCCGAGGTTGTGAGGGTGAGAGTATTATGATTACAGTCCGCGTGGCGCCGTGCTGATATATCAGCAGGCGCAGTGCGGCCGACAGGGCGCGGGCGCAGCCCGACATCGGGCGCGCGCTACGCGCCTTAACATGGTTATGGTAATCTAGGGTTAGTGAGGGTATAGGATATATCCTCACAGTACACGAGTCTTGTACGACTTTACCAGTAGCCCATGTAACGGGTACTCGGAAAGTTTCGACTCATCGTCGCGTAAAGGCTCTCAGGCGCCGTACGCCCAGATCAGTCAGTGCCGAGTGGCGACTGGTGGATAGAGTCTTCGATCCCTTACATGACGTGTTCCAATTTACGCTGGAGGGGTGTGCGGATAATGAGGGTCTGAATACCCATCGAAACTTGCCGTTCTGTTCAAAACAAGATTCGATATATTATCGCGCGACTTGTCAAATGAACGTGCGTGTGTTCATTCACCCTCCATGGCATATGACTGAGTCTATTGCGAGGCATTTTGAGCAATGCCGTAAAAGAGCTAAAGAACATACTGTAGGAGTGTTTGTATTGCCTGCATTTGATAGATTCAGTGCTTTGACAAAGCATTGGAAACTATTGCAGCAATACCCGGCAAAGACACCTTTGTTCACCAGGTGGTCTGATAAAAATGCCACAGTCCAGGAAGATGTTAGACCACCAAAGTATGGAGTTAACATTTGGTTAGTTGATGCTAACTGTGCTTTTCCTGATGACTTTGTACCTAAAACTGTCACAAGTCCAAATGTGAAGTTTAACGTGGACTCTGCAAAAGTTGCATATTCTAGCGTTGGTATTGGTGAACGTGCATCTGAGTCTATAAATGAGTGTGATGCTGTCAAAGTGACTGATCCATCATTTTGGAGTAAGCAAAGGCAAAGTTTGCCTCAGATTGCTTCTTTGACTCGTTGGGATGACCCCAGGCCATTGTTGAAAGTTAATGTGACTATTAACGATGACGCCGTTGTGGATGCACGGGTTGATAATGCGGCATCTTTAGATTTTATATCTGAGGACTTTGTGCGCAGAAACAACTTGCAGATACAAAAGTTGAAAGCCAGAACACCTGTCCGTTTGGCTAATGGTCAACGTGTCTCATGTTGCCATACAACTGTTGTGTCTCTGTCTGTTGGAGGACATGTATTTGATAATCGAGTATTTTACATACTGCGTGAGCTCAAAGTCTCTGACATTGTGTTGGGTCTTACTTGGCTTGATGAAGCGCAAGTTACCATTAAGTATGGTACTGAACGTATCATGACTCTAATGGATGGAACCCATGTACCTGTTGTAATAGTGGGTCGTACTCCTGCATGTAGCATGATTACTTCCACTAGGGTACAAAAGTTGACGCGCAAAACTGCTCGTGCTTCTAAGCAGAATTCTTTGGCTGAATTCTATGTCGTTGAAATGTCGGTTATAAAGGATGATCCTGACCTGCATTCAGACAATGCTGACAACACAGCATAAGGATGCTATTCGTTATTTGTATGTTGTATGTATGTTGTATGACGATTTTCCTGAAATTTTGCGTCCAGTCAACAGGCCGCCTGTTTATCGGCCATGGGATCACAAAATTGAGTTAACTGGCAGAATGAAACGCCAAAAACTTCATCGTTTGTCTCCCGCTGAACGTGCTGAATTGGATCGCCAACTCAGATGCGATTGCCGCTGGACTTGTTCGTCCTAGTCAATCTGAGTTTGGTTCGCCTATTCTTTTGTTAAGAAGGCAGATGGATCCCTTCGGTTGTGTGTCGATTTTCGTGGGCTGAACGAGGTCACTCGAAAGGATATGTATCCTTTGCCGCGAATTGATGAAACGTTGGATTCTCTCCGCAATGGCCGTTGCTATACCCATCTGGATTTAGCATCAGGTTATTGGCAGGTTGCCATTGCAGAGGAGGACATCCACAAGACAGCGTTTTAGACACCTGATGGTCTATGGGAGTGGACTGCAATGCCATTTGGTTTGTGCAATGCCCCAGCCACTTTCCAGCGCATGATGAATGACATCTTGAGACCATTTTTGCGTGACTTTGTGGTGGTATATCTGGATGATATATGTATATATACAGATAATTATGATGACCACATAAAGCACCTTCGCTTAGTTTTTGAGAAACTGAATGAATATAATCTGAGGTTGCAATTAAAGAAATGTTTCTTTGGCATGCAATCTATGGATTATTTGGGGTATACCGTCGCTGATGGTGAGTTGTCTGTTTCAGAGGACAAAGTGGCTGCAGTTAGGGATTGGCCTGTCCCTAAATCTCAGAGTGAAGTCAGAAGTTTTGTACAATTCTGCAATTTCTACTCTAAGTTTATCCACCATTTCAGTGATTTAACTGCACCAGTGACGGAGTTATAGCGACCCTAAAAGTCTAAACCAGTTCATGTTGACTGGTCACCGGCGTGTCAGGAAGCCTTTGAGACCTTTCGTCTGCGACTGATTTCCGCTCCGTGTCTTTCCATTCCTTCCATGGGGGCGGATCCGACGTTCACCGTAACGACATATGCGTCCAACGTAGGGCTTGCTGCAGTGCTACTGCAGGACCAAGGAGGAGGTCCTCAACCAATGAGTTACTGGGCGCGAAAGCTGAATGCAGCTGAGCGTGGCAATACCTACAGTGCTTATGATTTGGAAGCTTTGGCTGTCTGTGAATCAATTAAGCACTGGCGTTCAAACCTTGAGTGCTGTCGATTCCTTGTTGTCTCAGATCATGACACCCTGCGTCATCTGCTCAGGCACCCGGCAGAAAGGTTGAACCGGCGACAAGTGCGCTATGTACGCGACTTACAGCCGTTTGTTGGGTCCATATCTCTTGCATACCGAAAGGGCAAATGGAATGAAGCCGATCCGTTGTCGCGTAGACCGGATTTTTAGCCGATTGGTTTCGGTGGCTTACATTGGACCGGGGATGTGCCGGACGCGGCTGAATCACTCGTGAGTGAACATCGCCCATGTACTGCGGTATTGTCGGCTGTAAATGCGTCGTCACCCTTGATGACAATATTCTCCACTTTATTAAGGCTGGATATGCAGAGGACGCGTTCAACTCCTAATGGGGGAGGTGAAGCAGTCCGGTCATGTGGTAGAGCACGATGGGTTTTTTTGGAGACATGGACGTCCAATCGTGACATCATCAATAAGATATTGTATGAGCTACATGATTCTGTTGGTCACCGTGCTTATGCAAGCACCTTGGCACGTGCCTTGGACCGTTTTTGGTGGACACGCACACGACATGACGTGAAAACCTATTGTGAACAATGTTCGGTGTGCCGGCGTGTTCGTGCACGTCCGCAACCACCTGCACCAACACAGCCCTTACCAGTACCGCCACGTCCATGGCATACGGTTGGTTTGGATTTTATAACCGAGATACCTGAGAGTATGGTTATAATACTATGTTGGTTGTGTGTTGCCATCTGTCCCGGCAAGCACATTTTATTCCGACCACAGTCAACGTGACTGGTGGACAGGCAGCTGAATTATTTCTGAAGGAAGTATTCAGGCTGCATGGAATACCTCGTGTGATCGTCTCTGATAGAGATCCACGGTTTATGTGCATTCTGGCAAACTCTGTGGCGGAGACTTGGCACTAAATTGAACATGTCTAGTGGCCAACATCCTGAAACAGATGGTTTGACTGAACGCATTAATGCCATAGACACTGAATTGGCTCGTGCGTTTTGTTGTTTCGATGGTTCAAACTGGGTAGACCAGTTACCATTGATGGAATTTGCTTATAACAAAGCACTTGGCATTGAGCATGCGCCATTTGAGGTTATGTATGGTTTCTGTTAGCTATACTCGTACCGATACTCGGCTGCCCGGTGTCGATACTAGTATAGCGCGGTATACCAGTACTCGGCTGCCCGTGTACCGGCTGTAGGGGGCTATATATGCGGTTGCCCGCGTGTATGTGACATGATCGGATCTTTTGAATTGCTTCTCGGTTTCTCGGAGCCTTGGCTGCGATCCAGGAGGTCACTGGTTCGAAACTCCATTTCACCCGGAGAATCGAATCAGTCGTCCATGGATGGGACAGGATGGAATGTTAGCTATACTCGTACCCGTGTACTCGTATACCGCGCTATACTAGTATCGATACCGGGCAGCCAAGTATCGGTACGAGTATAGCTAACAGTTTCAATCCTGAAACGCCTCCGGATGTATTGTTTGGTACGAGACCAACAATAGCATTCTCCCGTGATGCTCAGCAACGTATCCTAGATATGAAGGAGATTCATGAGTTGGTTCGGTCAGTGTTGGCTGTGCATAACACTGTGATAATGAGATGTGACATACGGGTGACGAAGCACTACTACTAGCGACTATTATTTATCCGTAAAGGCTGCTGCTGGTGGCGGCACGTCCATCCAGTTACGTACGAGTACATCCGGCGTTATTGCCGGCGGGCGATAAACCCTTTTTGTAATCATTGTGGTAGTCGTACTAGCGCGGTGACGCGTTACATGGCACTGACGTATAAGGTACGAGGTTGTCCGTGTAGTACCGGGTAGTACGCGATATATTATTAAGCCGATACCGGGTATCTAGTACGAACCCGGGCGCAATGACGAATCGTCCTGTGGATAACTACGACTATTAGTACATGGGAGCGCGAATCTCAGCCGTACTATTTGGCCAAAGTGGGGAATTTGTGTACATTATAGCAGTACCCCCCCCCCCCCCGCCGCCCGCCGCTCCCGCCGGGGGAGTGAGGGGAGGGGGGTAAGGGGGCGGGGGCTACTGCTTGTTCTTGTTCTTGCGTGCCCGGGGGACCCTCCGCTTCGAAGATCTCGCTGCCTCCGCCTCCGACTCCGACTCCGCGACCGTCAGTTTCTTACCTCGGCGCTTCTTCACTGGCCTCTTCCGCTTCTTGTCATCCGTCAGTGTTTCAACCATCCCGGGAGGCTGTGCCGTCGACGCCGCCGCCATGAGCTTCCTTGCCTTGGCGTCGGGACGCCCCCTGCGCCCAGACGCCCACAACAAGCCACAATCGTTTCGCCTCCAAGCGGCTGAGGATGCGGCCTCCTCGGCCACCACGAGTTGCGCCGCTGGCACTGTGGAAGCCTTGGCGTTGAGGTGGGCCTTACGGCGCTCCCGGACGAACCTGCGCGCGGCACAAGTTAGCCACGAGTGGGTGCGTGCTAATGTGGAGGGTGGAGTGTTTTGTTGCGTGCCCACCTTGTCACGCGTTTCCTCATGTCTTTCTCGTCCTCCTCGATGCCGGCGGCGCGGACACGCGAAACAACAAGGCTCGCCGCCCACTTTTGCCCGGGAGACGAGGTCTGCCATTGCGTTGTGAGCGGTGAAGGGGGGGGGCGGCCAAGGTGGAGAAACTAACACCTAGTCGACGACCGCCTTCCGCAGCAGTCAACGACACAGCGGAGGCGAGGAGCAGCGCGCCACTATTATTTATATGCACGTATTGTCAAGAGCTAGTGTGTTGTGTCGGCGTAATTTCGCAATGTTTATTGTTGAAGTAGCACGGCGTAATGAATACGTGGTTTCACCGAGTGAATCCGGGATAATATATGCGGTAGAGCGCGCGTATATGTGCGCGACAAATGTGCGCAGCGTTGTGCAGCAGCGTTGTGCGGCGGTGTGCGGCGCTGTGCACCGATGTGCACGAAGATGTGCACGACATGTAGGGGCAAAGCGGGTGAGTGCCCACCCAGCGCCGCAAAACCGCGTGCGTGGGCACCCCCCATTAAACCTGCCGCCATGTCAAACAATGTTAAATCCCCGAGCTCCTCGCTGAGGAAGATGCGACGACGAGGTTGCAAGCCTACCTCGAGCGGTGGCTACAGGATGGTGGTACCTATGACCCCGTACACCTGGAGCTGTGGAGGCTTCTCGGACAAGACGCCGCGCATGCCTTGCTGAGAAGGTTCCCTAATGAGGTCCCGACGCCATACCCGGATTTGAACGCTCCCGGGCTGCTAGAGGTGGGTTTGTTGTCGCACATCGCACAAGACCTGGTTGGTTTCAGCGAAGGACGCGGCGGAGCGGAAGGGAGTACAAACGTCGTGGTTATGAGCATGGTGTTGAGCATGGTGTGTGTGCCCCTGACACCAACAGGTCATCCTGCCCCCGGAAGACCTGGACGTTGCAGACCACACGCAGGTGAAGCCGTATGACGGGGAAAAGAAGGGCAAAGTCGACCCGTGGAAGCTGTGGCATTGGGCAAGGAGTGCGTCAGAGACCTGGGTCGGCAAAAATCAGTATCACATGAAGAGGTGCCCCCCCCCCCCCGGCCCCCTTCAACCCTTGACTCGTGCGTCGCTTATTCTGAGCGTGTGCCTTGTAGGAAGGCCTTGTTTGCCGCCTTGCTGGAATTGCGGCGCGCTTTCGTAGCTGGTGCCGAGAAGGCCGGCGAGCTAGCACCAAGCTTTTGGTCGTGGTCGGTGATCGCATTGTTGTTCACCCCGGCGGATGCCCCCGCTCAGATCACCCACATTGATGGGCAGGCTCCAAATCTGCAGGCCATCCTTGCATGCACGTGCCACTGCCGCCCCACTGAGGTGTACCCAAAAATCAGTATCACATGAAGAGGTGCCCCCCCCCCCCGGCCCCCTTCAACCCTTGACTCGTGCGTCGCTTATTCTGAGCGTGTGCCTTGTAGGAAGGCCTTGTTTGCCGCCTTGCTGGAATTGCGGCGCGCTTTCGTAGCTGGTGCCGAGAAGGCCGGCGAGCTAGCACCAAGCTTTTGGTCGTGGTCGGTGATCGCATTGTTGTTCACCCCGGCGGATGCCCCCGCTCAGATCACCCACATTGATGGGCAGGCTCCAAATCTGCAGGCCATCCTTGCATGCACGTGCCACTGCCGCCCCACTGAGGTGTACCGCGGGCCAGAAGTGAGCTTCAGAGATGCCGTGAAGCACATTCGGTACCCGGTGCGCCCGCCCGCCCCCCCCCCCCCCCCCCAGGCCGGTGGCGGGGGCGGGGCCGGGGGCGGGGACTGAGTGCCATCCATGTGTTGACATGGAAAGGGCCACGAGGATCACCGCCTCACGGAGCGGACGCTGGCGGAGACAGATCCGGGAGCTGCCGACTTCATCATGAGCCACAAGAACTTGATGCAGCCCCTGGAGGACTTGGAGCGTGGCATGGGTGTCCCCGAGGAGGACAGGCCCTACATGAAACAATACCATGGGTACATGTTTGGGTCGGACACGACGCACCGCGGGCCCGTGGGCGCCTTAGTTGAGCTGCCCAGCGGCAACCCTTGTCCCAAGTGTCACGGGCGTGGCAATGTCCGCTTGTACGGGCAGGGGCACCTTCTGGGACTGCCTGGCTGCGGCCGTGCGGACGACCCTACCCAGTGCACGCCGTTCCTGGCAGCCTACAACGAGGCACTCTACCCACACATCATCCCCCGCAGTGATGCTGCGGAGAAACGCAATCACGAGTTGGCGGCGCAGTATGTGGCCCACTTTGGGGAAAATGCTGTGTTGCCAAAGCATATGTACAGTGACGAGGACTACGCCAGCATCCATGCCAGCGTGAAGGAGCTGCGGCTTGCTGCTGAGGCTGCGGCTCCTGTTGCTGCCGCTGCCGCCTCCATCCCGCCGTAGACGGTCGGGTCTGGCAGCACCGCCCGTGCTTGTAAATAAGCGACAATGGATCACGTCATGCTCCGGTTGTACTCCTACGCTTCCTCCACTTTGCGGGGGGGGTCCTGTCCTTATTACTTGCATCGGTGGACGTGCTGGATATGGAGGTCACCGGGCACATCGCGTGGTTCCGGAGTAGTACATGCGCGCCTCCTCGTCTTGGTTGCAATCGTCGCCCATAATCCAATGCAGGGTGAGTAGCCGGACGCTGTGACCCCCCCCCCCCGGGGTATATGTAAACAAATATCCAGCCGTGCATGCGTCGCAATCGGTACCCAATGAGCGAAGTATGTGACAGTGGTTTCGGAGCAGTGCAAGCATTCTGTGCGTACATAAGCACGTACGACTGGGAATGAGGCGGGAGTTGCGGATGGAGTGCATTGGCGGTGCATAGAACAGCGTGTTGCTGGGGTTTTGGCTGCATCGGACGCCGTATTCCCATCCATCCGGCACGGAATGTCCGGTTTTCACACATTTGTGTGTGAATACGGTGTGAATATTACGCGTCTCTTATGCCGGGGGGGATGGGCATCCGGCGTCCGATGCACCCCGAATCTCACCAACACGCTACTCTACGCACCGCCAATGCATTCCGCCAGCCGCCCCTCTTTCCGCGCGCGTCCTACGTTGCATTGTATATACATACATACGTATAGGTACTGCTCCGAAACCAGCCCACATGTATTTTACGCCGGGTGGATGGGCATCCCGCGTCCGATGCATCCCAATTATTTGCAGCACGCTAGTCTATGCACTGCCAATGCACTCCGCCAGCCCCGCCTCCATCCGCGTCGGAACCGGTAGTAAGTGTTATTGTGTGCGCACATTGTGACAACATTACACGGCGGAATTGCAATTAGCGGTGGATAATGTGAAGGCAGTTTCGAAATCGACGGAGGATGAGGCGGTGCTGGCCGAGTGCATTGGCGGCGCATAGAATAGCGTGTTGCTGGGATTTTGGCTGCATCGGACGCCGAATTCCCATCCATCCGGCACGGAATGTCCGGTTTTCACACATTTGTGTGTGAATATAGTAGTGTGAATATTACGCGTCTTTTACGCCGGGTGGATAGGCATCCGGCGTCCGGTGCACCCCAATTATTTGCAGCACGCTAGTCTATGCACCGCCAATGCACTCCGCAAGCCCCGCCTCCATCCGCGTCGGAACCGGTAGTAAGTGTTGTTGTGTGCGCACATCGTGACAACATTACACGGCGGGAATTGCAATTAGCGGTGGATAATGTGAAGGCAGTTTCGAAATCGACGGAGGATGAGGCGGTGCTGGCCGAGTGCATTGGCGGTGCATAGAATAGCGTGTTGCTGGGATTTTGGCTGCATCGGACGCCGTATTCCCATCCATCCGGCACGGAATGTCCGGTTTTGGCACATTTGTGAGTATAGTGTGAATATTACGCGTCTTTTACGCCGGGTGGTTAGGCATCCCGCGTCCGATGCACCCCAATTATTTGCAGCACGCTAGTCTATGCACCGCCAATGTACTCCGCAAGCCCCGCCTCCATCCGCGTCGGAACCGGTAGTAAGTGTTGTTGTGTGCGCACATCGTGACAACATTACACGGTGGCAATGGCAATTAGCGGTGGATAATGTGAAGGCGTTTTCGAAATCAACGGAGAATGAGGCGGTGCTGGCGGAGTGCATTGGCGGTGCATAGAATAGCGTGTTGCTCGGGTTTTGGATGCATCGGACGCCGAATTCCCATCCATCCGGCACGGAATGTCCGGTTTTCACACATTTGCGTGTGATGAATATAGTGTGAATATTACGCGTCTTTTACGCCGGGTGGATAGGCATCCCGCGTCCGATGCACTCCGAATCTCACCAACACGCTACTCTAAGCACCGCCAATGCACTCCGCCAGCCCCGCCTCTTTCCGCGCTCGTCCTACGTTGCATTGTATATATATATATATATATACATACGTACATGTACTGCTCCGAAACCAGCCCACATGTATTTTACGCCGGGTGGATGGGCATCCGGCGTCCGATGCACCCCAATTATTTGCAGCACGCTACCCTACGCACCGCCAATGCACTCCGCCAGCCCCGCCTCTTTCCGCGCAAGTCATACGTTCCATTGTATGTATACATACATACGTACATGTACTGCTCTGAAGCTTGCCCAAACTTAATGAGTGCACAAGTGTAAAAGAGGGGGGAGGCGGGGCATACACTCTCACACATACCCCGGTCATGCATGACAGATATTACAAGCCGTGGCGGGTCGGCGGGCCGATCCGGCGGGGGGTGGGGGGGGGGATCTATTCAACTACACGTGCGACAGTGTCGTTTTGTGGAGCAGTATATGTGCCCAGCCTCATTTATACCGCCCCCTACCTGCGCTGCATGGTCCACCCCTACGAAATACTTAGCACAAACCGCCATTACTTAATAGGAACCTAGCACAGCCAGGCTTATATGCCCGCTTTGGCGATCAACTTCTACGCACTTCCCGTCCCTCAGCCGCCGGACATGGGGGTTAAGCCGCCAGCCTCGGCAGTTGCTTAGCCAGACTTGGCATCCCGTACCGTGTCCATGGCTTCTCAGCTCTGCCGCCGGCACACGTCGAGTCCGGCGCCTGCTGCCGCCGGGTTGCGCACGCATGCACGCACGGTAATACGCCGCCGACGCCGCCACGCTTACTTCCACCACCTTCGCCAGCCCCAGCTTCGCACGCCGTTCCGCCGACATACGAAACGCACGAATCCCCCCCCTCCGTCCCCGCGTCATGTAAAATATATTCGAGGCGACTATGCGGGGCGCAGCACACGCCGCGGCGTGGGTCGGCGGAGCGGCGGGCGGCGGGAGCCCTAATGGCCGGGCAGTATCCACACCCACACCGGCACCGCTGCTCACCTCCGACGCGGATGAACCGCCTCCCAAAGGAAACATGCCGGTTGGTGGTAAGCGCAGCAGGCGTGGGGTGCCTGTGCCGGTACCTGTGCGACGGAGCTGTCGCGTCAGGAACCGCACCGCAACCGCAACCGCAACCGCACCGCATGTGGAGCAACACATGGCGGTGCCGGCCCCACCTATGTCTAGGGCCACCTCCTCACAGCACCCCGCCACGGCGGCGTCGGCCACCGCCGACGGCGCCGTTGCGGGGGGGGGGGGACGCCCTGTCAGGCGACGATGATGCGCCTGATGCGCCGCGTCAGGAGGCGGAGGAGGCCGTGGTTGAGGCGACTGATAGGGCTGAGGGGGTGTCGAGGCGAGCGAGCTGCGCTCGCGCCACCCGCCCCGCAGCCACCTGCGGGACATGCCGACTTGCTCGTCGCCATGTTGACCGGAGCACTACGAGCAGTGGCGGGAGGCGGCTACATGCACTATCATGTGCGTGTCCTGGCCAGACGCCCGTCATGCGTGTACTGCGGCCAACGGACGGACTGGGAGTGTTGCTGCGACGGCACCCCGGCTTCGTGCGGCCCAAAGTACCCATGCATGGCGACCCATCAGCGGCAGTCCCCTGCCCGACCACGGCCGCGGTGAGGGCGGAGTTCCGCCATGTCAGGGACGCGTTCCACGACGCGACTCGCGCCGCCGTGTGCCACCTTCAGCGTCGCATTGTCCCAGTCTCGCTCCACCGCCATGCCTAGCGCCCAGGCACAGACGCCCAAGTCCTTGATGTCGAAGCGGGCGCCTAATGCCGTCTTGAAATCCGCGGCCCATACTGCGTCCTTGAAGGCAAAGATCATGTCGTCCACGTACACCACCAGGATGCAGATCAACTGCCCACCCTGCCAGTAGACGTACGCGCCAGGGTCGGACTTGAGCTGCTGAAACCCGTAGCACACCAAGAACTTATGCAAGGTGTTGTGCCAATTTCGGGGTGATTGCTTCAGCCCGTACAGGCTCTTCAACAAGCGCAAGACCATGGGCCGCCCTCTTGCATCGTACTGCTCATAGCCAGGCGGCGGCCTCATGTAGATCTCCTCCTCCACTGGAGCATACAGGAACGCCGTGTCGACATCAACCTGATGGATATTCCAACCGTATTGTACTGCAATCGCAAACAGCACTCGGATAGTGGTGAACTTCACGGTCGGTGCAAAAGTCTCTGCATAGTCGATGCCATGTCGTTGACGGCAGCCTTGGACAACCAGTCGGGCCTTGAAGCGCGCGATACTGCCATCAGCGTTGTATTTGACCTTGAATACCCATTTGCTGGGAAGGCTGTTCGCTCCTCTGGTAACTCGCAGACCACCCACGTGCCCTGCTTCTCCAACGAGTTGAATTCTGACTCTACGGCTTGCGCCCATTGCTCCTTGAACGGTCCGGACAGGGCCTGCTTGAGCGTGATGGGCTCATCGACACCCTGTGTCACTGCCGCGAATGCGGCGGCCATCATAGCTGCAGCGTCGTCGTTGGGGTTTTCCGGATGCACGACCCACCATTGCCCAGGAGCTCGGCGAGAACGAGCAGGGTAGGGGTCCCTCTCAGCACGCTGGACTATAGGTTCCTCTTGCCCGCCATCGTCGATTCCCTCGTTCGTCTCCAACTGGGTCAGCTCCAGCGTGGGTTGCTGCGGTCCAAGTTCCAGTTCCTCCGCAGTCAGTGGCTCCTCCTCAATCTCAAGCTCCTCATCAACGTCGTCCGTTTCATCCACGACACGCCGGTGAGCCTCGGCTATCTCTTGCAGCCGTGATGTGTCGGACGTGCTGCCAACCCCGCTGTTATCGAGAAGTGCCTGGTATTGGGGGAACATCTCAAGGCTTGCAGCAGCATCGCCCCCACTGCCCCCCTTGCTGCTGGAAGCCGCATCACGCCAACCCTCATCGAAAATCACATTCCGACTTGCAACCACCCGGCGAGTAGCTGGGTTCCACACTAAGTAGCTGTGAGATTCCTGCCCATAACCAACGAAGACCCCGCGAAAGGCCTTGGCGTCAAGCTTCCGCCTATTCCCGGCATCCACGTGCACATACGCTGGACAGCCGAACACCCGCAACCCAGCCACATCTGGGGTCTTGCCAGTGTGACGCCTGTAGGGAACAAAACCGACACTCCGACTGTAGACATTGTTGCGGATGTGTCTCGCGGCACAGAAGGCCAGCGCCCAGAACTCACGACCCAGGCCAGCATGTAGAAGCATAGCCACCGTCATCTCGGACAGAGTAAGCCACATACGCTCCTGCGGACCATTCTGCCATTGGCAGTATGGCGCAGAAAACTCAGGAACGAAGTGCAGGCCATCGCATGCAGATCGAAAATCCGCACTCTGGAAGACTGAGTCGTTGTCCAATCTCAGGCGAGCTGTACTCTTGTCGTATCCGAATCGGGGATGCACGCGCCTGATAGCGCGCACCACCGACAGCAGAGCCCTCGGAGCCTCATCCTTGGACTTCATGAACACCACCCAGCCGTATGCCGAGTAGTAGTCAGTCATCCCAAACACGTAACGGAACCCGCCAATGGACGTCACACCCACTGGCCCCCAGATGTCAGCTCCAAACTTCTGCAGTGGCCCAGTAGGACGCTTTGACGCAATGCGCGACCGCGGCTGTTCGTGAGACTTCGCCAACGCGCAACAGTCACAAAACGGCAGTATCTCATCCTTCGCGAACGTGATCCCCGAGACGCTCTCCGCAAGCAAACGATCCATGCCTGCAGCATGCAGATGGCCAAGACGTCTGTGCCACAGCAACTTTGACAACTTCCCACAAGCTTGCAGCGCAACAACATCCGCAGGGCTGGGCGCACGCCCGCTCTTTAGTATTCTGCTGCGGAAAGCGTACAAGTTGCTTCCCGGAGCGCGCCCGATAGGGACCGTCATATCACGGCCAGCAGAGCGCAAGACCATGGAGTCCCCGTTGGCCGTGTAATGAAACGAAGCGCCACGCTCCTGCGCCAACCGCTGGCTGAACAACCTGCGGTAGCCATGCTTTGTTTTGCCCGGCAAGTCCGGGACATGCAGAACCCCACGAAGCACACTGCGTACTTCGCCGCCATCGGCTCGAACAATCATCCAGACTGTCCCCCGGCCCACCGCCAGACAGCAAATACCCCCCACCTCAACCGGTGGTGCAAGCTGCTCATACTCCACGAAGCTGTCAGAGTCAGCCACCATATGCGGATATGCCCCACTGTCCTTCACCCACATGTCCGGGTAGCTTCCGAGATCATCATTCAGCCCCAGCATGCACGCCCCTCGTGCATCGACAACAACACTCGCAAGAGCAACCGCATCAAGCAAGTAAGCGGAATCAGACTTGGTTACAACACGGGCAGAGCCGCCCATGCCACCAGAGGCACTACCCGCCTCATCATCAGACATGCCGAAGCAGTCAGATAGCCCAGACAGCGATATGATCTCATCCATGTTGTGGCTGTCCAGGTCATGCTCGCGCTCATTCGCCTGAGCAACAGCACCAGCAGCCTCAGCCGGCCGCACATCCTCATCATCAGTGATGGAAATCAACTGCAGAGCGGGACAGAGGCCAAGTCAGCGGTCTGGTCCTCACATGGCCAAAAGCCCCCACCACTGCTTGCCGCAGTGGCAACTTTCTCCCACCAGATGGTCAACAGGGAGAAACTCGGTCAAAATTTCGAAATTGGGGAGAGAAAACAACCGGAGCCGCACAAACTTTTAATTACCGGCCGCGATTAATCAACAAACAACCGCGGCCCCGCGGAAATCAAATTACCGGCTACGATAAATCGGAAAACCACCGGGAAATACGGCTACTTTTTGATTCTCGTAGATTCGCCTACAACACGGCGGAAACTACGTCGTTCTCCGGTCGCAGACTGCTGCTAACTCGGCAACCTGCCTGCCTCGTGACGAGGGTCGATACCACTGGCACAAGACCACGACAGAGCGCTCGACGAGGCCGTCTGCCCCCCCTGTGGCCGGCGAGGCAGCTCGACACACTCTAACTGGGCGAGCGACAAGCGCACACGAGTCGACACGACTCGAAGCCGGCCCGAGTCGTCGAGAGACTGAAAGGGGCGTCGGAACGCGGCCCCAGGCGTCGAGAGGCACAGCCGAAACGAGAGAGGTCGACAGCAGCGTCGAGCTGCACAGGCAAACAGCCCCTACGCCCCTACAGGACGCCCACTGCCTAGGGAGGCCAGTGTCGAGCAGCGACCTCGCGTCGCACAGGCAAACGCGCCCCACGCCCCGTCCCAGGGCGCCCACTGACTGCCACCGTCAGTGCACCGCTTCTCGCGGCCACGCTCGGCTCTCAGCGAGCGAAAACGAGTCGTTCGAGTCCCCAGCCCAACAGCGCAGGTCCCCTCCCAAGAATCAGCAGCAAGGGGCGGCGGAAGAACCTGGCTGTGATGCTCCTGTGGTTGGCAGAGGCCGCTCCTTGGCTTGGGAGATGAAGGAAAGCGAGGGCCCAACTAACCTGTTGAAATATGGGCGTGAGGGAAAAGAACGACTGTCTCTTACAACGGGTCGCGCCCTGCCTTTATCCTCGCGCACGCCATGGTACGCGCGCCACCCATTAGCGCATCCGCCACCTTGCGCCATCGCGCGCTGACTGTATTCTCCAGTACTTAATGCATATGTGCGAGCCTGAGTATTGGCATTAACTATGTCCGTACAATACAGTATCCGCTGCTGCATCGGCCGATATCCTGCAGTATATTCTAGTACTGCATGGCGCCCATCATTGATACTCAGCAGTACCGGAATCTTGATTGTGCTCGCACGGGCGTCCTCGTACTCGTAGATGTACAGCCGCTCCGCGATGTACGTCTGCTGCCGGAGATGTACTCGCGTCCTCGTACTCGTAGCCGTACGATCGCTCCGCTGTCTACAGATACTGCTGAGAGTGTGCAGGCGTCAAGGCTCCAGACAGCCGGTCAAACGCCTGCAAGACTGGTATCAAACAACAATCAGCACTTAGGGCGGCTACATTTAAACGCGCACCTACGAACACCACCTACCGCCTAGCACCTACCGTACCACCTACATCCGCCCACACCTCCGCCCGTCGTGCCGCACAACGCCGCACAACGTGCCGCACATCGCCGCACAACGTGCCGCACATACGTCGTGCGGGCGCGGGCGCGGCACGGCACCAGGTCGTCACGGCGGCATCCACTGGCCCAGCGCCTCCGCGACACCGGCCCACACCTCCGCCGGGACTGCCGCGCAAGCCATGATCGCATGCCGGCAGCCTGCGATCATAGTTTGCCCGGCACTCTCGGCACCCTGCCGGCACATGCATGCGGTGCCGCGATGGTACGCGCGAACTAAGCACCAATGCTGTGCGGGCACGGGCTTCGCGAGAGTCGGCCGCCGCACCGTGCCAGTACTTATCGTGATTACTCCTTGGCAGGGGCCGGGGGCGCGGCCCGCCAGCGTGGCGCACCGCGACGCCAGTGACCCCGCGTTGTGCAGCGATGTGCAGCGACGTGCAGCGAGTACGTTCTGCCGCCTGTACTTAGCCCGGGTGCTCCGCGTCGGCGCGCGACACGCGAGCCCGCGTGCGCATATCAATTTGATGAAATTATGGAAACGAGAAATTCATATAGTACTTTACACGTCGCGCGCGATAGTCGTCGCTACTCGGTATGAAATCCACGTCCCTCGTCCGTCCTGTATCGTCCCCGTATGTCGTCGCTCGTCATCAGTAGGGGACATTTACGTCACATCTGAATCTCACAGTGTAAAGATGAATTGACTGTTCGTCCTAGTTCTAGTAAGGCAACAGCGCAATCCTCCTATCTTCAATGTTGGAGATAGAGTATCTGTGGATACCCGTCTGCTTAAGGTCAAATGTCAGCCTTGCAAAAAGCTGATGGACAAGCAGCTTGGTCCATTTTCTATTGTAGAGAAAATCGGCGGTCATACTTATCGACTGAAATTACCTGCTGGTGTTAAGTTGCACACAGTATTTCATGTTAATAGATTGAGACCCTATCCCACTGCACCGTTGCGCCCGCATGTACCTCTTGTTGGTACTGGTGATGACGACTCTGATTATGAGTATAAAATTGACAAGATTACCAGCGTTAAGATCGGTTCCATGCCCGGTTTACGTGGTACCCAGTTGCAATTTCTTGTTCACTTTGCGGATGAGTCTATTGCCCCTGTTTGGCATCGTTTGTTTGATGTTAAAAGGACAATAGCTTTGCAGGATTTTATGGCTACTCCCAAATGGTTGGACATTGTAAAGTCACCTGAATTTGTGGAGCAAATGCATAAATATCCGGCACGTGTGCCGACTACAAATTAAACTGCCTGTGGATTGCTATTTCACACAGTTGTCAAGGGGGGAGAGATGTAGTGTGACAATAATGGCATACTCTGTACGGGTACTGTATGATCGTAGCATCATTCATGTACGAGTACCTGTTGTCACGCGCCACAATACGAGTACTGGTGGATGATGAATCATGAGATGAGTCCTACGGGTACCGGTACACTGCTCAGCAGTATTGAAAGATGGGCGTGAGGAAAAAGAACGACTACCTGTTACAACGGGTCGCGCCCTGCCTTTATACTCGCGCACGACCTGGTGCGCGCGCCAGCCACTAGCGCATCCGCCACCTTGCGCCATCGCGTGTTGACTGTGTTCTCCAGTACTTAACGCATATGTGCGAGCCTGAGTATTGGCTATGTCCGTACAATACAGTATCCGCTGCATCGGCCGATATCCTGCAGTATATTCTAGTACTGCATGGCGCCCACCATTGATACTCAGCAGTACCGGAATCTTGATTGTGCTCGCACGGGCGTCCTCTACTCGTAGAGTACAGCCGCTCCGCGATGTACGTCTGCTGCCGGAGATGTACTCGCGTCCTCGTACTCGTAGCCGTACGATCGCTCCGCCGTCTACAGATACTGCTGAGAGTGTGCAGGCGTCGTCAAGGCTCCAAACAGCCGGTCAAACGCCTGCAAGAAAAGCCGGTCAAACGCCGTTCAACACCCGTAGCCTGAGCTGTCGGTGTGCAGATAAGCTGTCTCCACCGTTGGGCTTGCCGTTGGACTGACTTGGCGCCGATGTCCACCACTGTAGGTCGCGGCGGAGCTGTGGCGTCTTTCGGTTTTCGCCCCACCGGTCGCCGACCACGGAGTGGAGCTCCCGCAGGAAGAATCTTGCGGCCGAGATCGCCAGAAAGAGGTAGCCGGGTGGACTGCCGGGAGAGCCGGTTCAGCTTGTCTGCCGGGGCGTAGAACATGCCGGACGCTGAGTCGATGTCCACCCCCAGGTGACTGCCGAGCTGGCAGGGCTCCCAAAAGCCCTTTGTGGGGTTCCGCTGCAGCCCTAAGGCGCCGAGGATGCTGGCGACCCGTTGACGGAGGTGGAGCGCCTGCTCCATCGATGCGGAGAAGAGGAGGAAGTCATCCACGTAAGGTAGGATGCGCGCTCCCCTCCACCTGGTCTGCCGGAGGCAGCGCTTGCTCCGTGTGGGCTGCGTAGACGATGAGGGGGGCTCGGGCTCGGGTTTCCGCAGGTGGGTGATGAATACTTGGGTGAGCGTGACGAAGTAATAGGGCGAGAAGCTCCAGCCCATTGGCAGACCCGCGAGCCTGTAGAGCTGACCTCGGACGTCCACGGTGAAGTAGTCTCGGTCCGCCTCTGCGATGCCTAGAGCATAGAAGCCGTCTTGGAGGTCGAGAGAGAACATGTAGTCTCCCTTTTTGATGAGGTGGCGCACTCCCAGTAGGGTCTCCATCTTGAGCCGCTTGCGCATACATTAAGAGTTGAGCACGCGGAGGTCGGTGATGCAGCGCCACTGGTTGATGCCGGGCTTGGGTACCAAAAAAGTCTTGACACCCATTTGCGGCAGGTGCCAAATTCCCACGCGCAGGACTCCACGAAGCGGGCAAGCTCGCCCTCGAGGAAGTTGAGCTGCGCTGGGGTAGCGTCTTGCATGCTGATGCCGTTGTGGAAGTTGGGTGGAGGGCGGTTGTGCTTGAAAGGGATCCGGACGCCCTCCTGGATCTACCGTAGGACTTTATCGCTCGTCCCGATGTCTTGCCATTGCCGCCATTGCCGCCGCACGCGGTGTTGCATGTTACTTGAACTTGGGAAGCATGACTCGGGACGGCGGGGCACACCGTTAGTTCCGCTCCTCGGTCTGCGGGGTAGTAGTCTTTCTCGAAGGGTTGCTGGGCTGAGGCTTTGCCCTTGATCTTGTCTTTGTCCTTGTTCTTGTCCGCCCTCTCCTTTGTGGCGCGGTCTGCGTGTTCTGCGCGCTCCTGCTCCTTGATGCGGATGGTGCCACCGCTGCCGCCTCCGCTCCCTCCGCTGCCGCTGCCCTTGAACTGCGCGGCGGCCTGCGCCTTGGCCGCCTGCTGGAGGCTGACCACGAGTCTTTTGTCGTCCAGGGCGTTGAGGAGGCCGTCGACGCCATTGCTGGAGCGGTCGGCGGCGGCGGTGTCGAAGAAGCGGGAGTAGACGAGGCGCTCGGCGACTCGCTCCTCGCCGGTAAGCGCCTTCTTGCACTTGAAACGCCGGAGGTAGGTGAGCCGGTCTTAATCAGCCTGCCCGCACGTCGCGATCGTGCGAATCGCGGAGTCGAGTAGGTCGTTGGCGTCCGCGGTGTCGCGAGCGGTGGCGTTTTTCGCGCGAAGCGCTGCCACAGCGTCCGTGAGCGCCGGGTGCGCGGCGGCGGGAAAGACTCCATAGCACAGCATGTGGCGATAATCGTCGCGCGTCGCGTGCTTCTTCTCGTTGGTGAGGTAGCGGTCCTCCTCGTCGTTCCGTGGGTTCCACAGCCCGGGGTTGGTGAGTCCTACAGGGGGCATAGACTCGGCGTATGCCCGCGGCAGGTAGTCGAACCAGTCGCGCGGGTCTATGAACGCCGCGTGGCCTGGAGATTGTGCAGGGGAACCGGGGGGAAGGTCGTCCTCCTCGTCGTCACCCTCGATGCCGTCGGCTGGCGTCGCGGGAATAGGTTTCTGCGGAGGTGGTTGTTGAATGGAAGAGGTGCGGGAGTCTAGCTCGTCGAGTCGCAGCAGCATCCGCTGCACCAGCACAGTGAGGCTAGCGGTGTCAGTCGTCGAACTCGCGACGTTGCCTCCACCGCACCCCTCCGAATCGTACAGGTCGTCAGGTAACCGTGTGCTGTCACTCCATAGTACGGCCTGCTGTCGTTATTGCAGTCGCGGTGAGCGGCTGGCGTTCAACGTCGTTGTGAGATCGTGTGTCACCTTAAGAGACTGCGAGAGTCTCGATGCCGTAGCGCTAGCTGGAAGCTGGCGCAAAGTCAGAAGGTGGAGACACCGCCGCGTCGCGGGGCGTCATATCGGGGTGAGGGATGGACGTGGGCACACGGCAGTAGCGTACTAGCCGCGTATGGTGGAATTGTAACGTCGGGTAACACCCGTCGTACTTAGCCCCGTGCAATTCAAACCTCTATAATTCTCAGTATGACCAGAAATCTCCTTGTCGACATTTTCCAGAAAGGCCTTGACTGCCGGGAAGTCATGAACGTCGGCGAGCTTGTGAGAGATGTTCTGGGTTGGCGCCACAACGCGGGCTTCCAGCATCTTCTTCTCGACAATTTGACGCATAGACTGCTCGGCGGGTGGACCACCGGGAGGGTAACCGGCTTGACGGGCGCTCCGGTGCGATGCCATGGCAACACGCTCGGATAAAGATCAAAGGGTTCAGAATCGATACCAGGGGTCGGCAGGACCAGCGAAACTGCGAATGTATCGTCGTGCGTGCGAGAGCAGGTCGCTGTGGGTGGAATGGATCGTAACAGCCAGTGTAAGTACTCGTGGCAGTACTTGGTGAAGCAAGGCTCTACTCGTAGCATTTGGCGAATTGAGTTGGTTGCTGGATGTAATCTCTTACAATATGCCGTTGGCATTGGATATTTATCTTGTAGCGGTCCGACTCGGCACCGCGGATAGGCAGCTACGGTAGTATCCTGTCAATTAAGGATTTATAGCGCGAACTGCATGTTACAAGAAGTATGACTTGCGTCTGGTTGTGGCCGTACCAGTAATAATCCAGCGAAGCGTCGATTTTTCGGCGGTGAGCTTTATTGCCGTACGGGTACCCGTATAGTGCAGTAGATCGGGCCTATAGGTGCATGACTAAAGCGCTTATCTACTGGCATGTCCTACTAAGTACTATAATCCACCCACCCGCCCGCCCACGGTCCTTAATTACACAGCCGTCCGATTACGATCTCACGGTTGGGATGCTATGAGTACTGGAACTCGCTACTCGCTGCTGGTAATGATTAAAAAAACTCTGGTACTTCAAAGCGCTGGCAATGCGAACGCTTGCTGCTGGTACTTGCACTCGCTACTCGCTGCTGGCACTGCTGGTACTGGTACTGGTACTCGCTACTCGCTGCTGGTAATGGAAAAAAAACTCTGGTACTTCAAAGCGCTGGCAATGCAATTGATGAAACTGTAGGCCAGTGATATAGAACCCGTTCTTTTAAATTTTCTGAAAAATGGACACGTCGCAGCGCGCTGTATGGCTCCCAGCTGTCATGATTTGAGTCGTAGTTCAGCCAACGCACCAGAAAGACGAGGCGGAGTCCCCGCTTGAACAAATCCTCGCGGCGCTCGATAGAGAAGTCGAGCACGCGTTCGACGAATTTGTCGACGGGGGACTCCACACTGGACGGTATTGTATCGGGCTGTGCGTCTGGGTTGACGCACTGTCGAAGTCGACTGATGTGAAATACATTGTGGCAGTCGAACGTTGGCGGCAGGCGCAGACGATACGCTTGGCTGGAGATCTTGGCCGTGACCGGGTACGGGCTGATGTAGCGCTGTCGGAACTTGCGTGTCGGCTGGTTGCGTATAAGCAAGTGCTCCGTCGAGAGCCAGACTTTGTCTCCTTCTGCGAACTCAGAAGGGCTGATTTTGCGGCCGGCATAGATCTTTTGATATTCATCAGCAAGCTTTAATTGCTCAGTTTTCAACATGTGAATATCCTGTATATTTGCAACTGTGTTGCGTGCATCTTGGTTGGCAGTAGCAATCAGATCAGGTGGTGTCAGTGGCATCATTCCTAAAATTGCCTCAAAAGGGGCGTAATTCAAAAGGGGATTAATCATGCGCCTCAAAAGGGGCGTAATTGCCACCGGGCTGTGCTGCTGAATGGACTGAATTATTGTAAGAAAACTCAGCAGGAGCCAAATGGACTTGACCAAGAGTCATGTTGCTTGTGAACAAACGCACGTAATATTTGCTCAATAGTTCTGTGGGTGCGTTCAGTTTGACCATCCGTCTGCGGGTGGTAAGCGCTGGAAATATATATAGCTTAGTTTGCAGAGCTGTAAACAATGATTTCCAGAATACTGAAGTAAACCTGGGATCTCTATCAGAGATGATACATCTGCTGAGACCGTGGTGTCTGTAAATAATGTCCAAATATAATCTGGCTAACTGTGTCGCATCAATCTTAATATTGCATGGCACAGAATGTGACTGTTTGGTGAATGTACCAACAAACGTAGCAATAGCATCATAGCCATTTACCTCAGGCAAGCTAGTTGGTTATAAAATCCATAGAAACTATTTCCCAAGGCTTGGTTGCCTTTGGCAAGGGAAACAAAGAGCCATAAGGCTTGGTGGTAGCCTCTGATTCTAACGCAAGTATCACAGTGTTGGCAGTAATGCTTAACTATGATAGTCATGCGTGGCCACCAAAACATACGCAGTATGTTGGCAAGAGTGCGGGTATGGTTGGGGCGTCCATTACCAACATGATACTCCTCAATGATGAGTTTTCTCAATTCAAAATCATTGGGTATACAGACCTTATCTGCCATGTAGTAGAGACCATTAGTCTCATCCTGTCGCACACCGTTAGGGGTGCGTCCAGAAAAGGCCAAAACGCGAGCAAAAATGTACTGTACCGCGAGGTCCTAGTTTTGCTGCTGTTTTTCGAGCCAAATCACGTTGCCCGATTAGGGTTTCCTGCTCTGCCTCTATGTACTATTTTCACCGCCTATTGTGCGGAAATATGGGGCACGAAGATGTGCACGACGGCTGCCGTAACGAACTTCAACCACCTCTCCCTCGGCACCCACCCACACTCCTCGGCACGCCACTCAGTCAGTGGTCACCCCTGCTAGCCGTGCTAGCCGTCGGAGTGAAGCGCGGGCCACTAGACACCCTTATGACCGAGCCGTACCTACGACGGTTCTTGCGCAATGTCGCTTGGGGGGGTTAGTCACCGGATTTCAGGGCCGATGAAGGACCCCCCAGACGCTCGGCGGCGGCGGAGGCCTACGCAGGCCGAAGGCACGGCTCCTACCCCAGTACCATAGTCATAGCCAGCCGAACCGACGTGGCGATCCTTGCGGCGGGTGTGGCGGCAGCCGCCCGCTTCGTACCGTCCTTAATTGGGTTTCATGCGGAGCCGGATGCGGATATATCGGGTACAGCTCGGCGCCCGTCTGGCTGACAGTCGTGGCGGAGGCAACGTCTACGGGTAGGCTACGTTCTGACCGCAACCTCACTACAATCTCGGGGCGCATTACCGGCACATTGCTATTTGCGTTGTTGCTGCCAGTAGGTTTACGCTACGGTTGACGGCGCCGAGGCTAGTGCGTGAACGGCGGCGGGCAATCCCGCGCGCGTTCAGCCGTGGCGCCGTTGCCGGCGGTTATCTATCAGTGGCTAGGACCGGGATATACGCGGGTACCCGTATCTGCCAGGGACGGCAAGCCGAAGGGAAAATAGTGTGCATTGACCAGGGCAGATTTAACTCTTTCAGCCGCCTAGATCGTGCGCGAGCCCTGTCGCTACTCGTCGATTGTTGGCGGGTGTAGCGCGCAAATCTAGTTGGCCCAGTACCGGTAGTGGTACCGACTGCTCTACAATCTCCCCGGTACTAGTCACTACAATCTTGGGGCGCGGCACCGGCAGACTTGCGAGATTGCTAGTATTCCAAGTGATACTACGCCACGACTGCTGGCGCCACGAGGTGAGCGGGTGTAGGGTGCATAATTGAGATGAGATATGCAGGTAGGTACGATCTGACTACAATAGCCAGTGAGGATCTCGAACGATCGAGTAATACAATCTGACTACGGTAGCGACTACTGGTAGCGAGTAAGGAATGTTGCGTTAGGCATGCGGTAACTGCCCACCTTGTTGTTTGATACCAGTCTTGCAGGCGTTTGACCGGCTGTCTGGAGCCTTGACGCCTGCACACTCTCAGCGGTACCTGTAGACGGCGGAGCGATCGTACGGCTACGAGTACGAGGACGCGAGTACATCTCCGGCAGCAGACGTACATCGCGGAGCGGCTGTACATCTACGAGTACGAGGACGCCCGTGCGAGCACAATCAAGATTCCGGTACTGCTGAGTATCAATGGTGGGCGCCATGCAGTACTAGAATATACTGCAGGATATCAGCCGATGCAGAATATACTGCAGGATATCGGCCGATGCACCAACGGATACTGTATTGTACGGACATAGATAATGCCAATACTCAGGCTCGCACATATGCATTAAGTACTGGAGAATACAGTCAGCGCGCGATGGCGCAAGGTGGCGGATGCGCTCATGGGTGGCGCGCGTACCATGGCGTGCGCGAGTATAAAGGCAGGGCGCGACCCGTTGTAAGAGACAGTCGTTCTTTCCCCTCACGCCCATATTTCAACAGGTTATGGGCCCTCCACACTTCCACTGCGACAGTGGGGCATATCCGCATATGGTGGCTGACTCTGACAGCTTCGTGGAGTATGAGCAGCTTGCACCACCGGTTGAGG